>KI911112.1:627918-663819 GCA_000482085.2 Cladonia metacorallifera KoLRI002260
TTTATTTAAATAAGCTATATTACCTACTTAAACTATTTAAATTACTTTTTATTAGGATTAAGATTATTAAGACTATCTTTATTTAAATAAGTATTAAAAACTCTATAAAAATTCTATAAAAATCTTTATAACTTATTAAATATTATCTTATTTTAGTTAGTAGCTACTTTAGTTAAATAATTATTATATTTTTAGCCTATTAATTAATAGCTTTATTTTATTAAGCTAAGGTACTAGCTTATTAATTAATAGCCTTATCTTACTATATAGATTTTTCCTGCCTATCTATTAATAGTATTATTTCACTAAGCAAAAAATTTTCCTTATTAATTAATAGTTTTTGTTTTATTAAATAAGGTCCCCTATTACTAAAAAGGGGTAGGATAAATAGGTATAAAAAGGTTATTAAGCCCTTAAATAAGAGCTTATTTAAATAATTATTTATTTATTTCTAAGACTTTTAACTTAATCCTAAAGTTAATAGCTTTATTAATTAAAAAGTAAATCCTCTTATTATTATTTATTATAAATTTAAATAGTAATGCTTTCCTTATCTTTTAAATAAAATTAAATATTAATTTAATAAATAATAGATTACTATAGTCTTTAATAAAGATATTAAAGATAATAATTATTAGCTTTTATTCTATTTATCTTTATCTTATAATATAGGCTTAGAAGCTAGTAAATCTACTCTTTTAAAGATAAATATTATTAATATCTTTAATTTAATTATTTAATATTTTTTTATATTTTTATTTTTACTAGTATTAAATTATTTATAATAATTAATTTAAATTAGAAATATTACTATACTAATTTATCTTTTTTCTTATTTTTATAAAATAACTTAAATATTTTTATTATAATTTTAATACTATTTAATATAACCATTATCTTAAAGATTTAAAATAATTAATATAAATAATATTTAGCTACATCTATAAATTTATTTCTAGATAAGTTTTATATAGCCTTAGGGCTACTATAGCTACCTATAGAATAAACTTAGCAAGTCTTAGTAAAACTAGAATAGCTCTATAAACTTATTTAACCTTATCTAAACTTAGCTATATTAAAAAACCTTAGAAAAAATTATATACTAAAATAGCCTAATATTACTATATATAGTAATATTATTTAAAGTCTAAGATTTAGTTTCTAGTGCTAAAAATAGGAACTTTAAAAAGACTTTCTAAAGCCTATCTTAATTCCTATTTAAAATCTAATTTTAGATTTAGAATTTTTATAAAAAATTTATATATAATTATTCTCTATTAGGGTTAGGGCTATAGAGCTATAAAGCTATAGAGTTATAGTAATAATAGTATAGATAATTATTATTATTAAAAAAAATTTACTAGTATATTACTAGCGCAGATAAATTTAAATAAATTTTAGATAAGCCTTAGTTAGAGCTACTCTATCTAGGTATAACTTAATTTTAATATTAAGTAAATAAGTCTTATTAAGTTTAGATGAGCTACTAATACTACTCTATCTTAAACTTATCTATAAAACAAATTTATAGATATAAGGTTAAAATCCTTTTCTCTTTATATAATTAAGGAGCTTAAAGGGAAAAGTAATTATATTAAATAAATTTAAAAAATAAAGAATTAGTTTATTTTTAATAATCTTAAACTATATACTATAACTACTTATCTTAAGGTAATAATTATAATAAAGGATTAAATAAAGTTAGAGGTTTATTACTTAATAAAGAATAAAATTAACTTAAAAAAGATATTTAAGATTCTTATAAAAAAGTTTAAGCTTAAAGAGATAAGTATTTATATTAAATTAATATATTAATTATATAATATAATACTAGAAAGCTTAAAAGATATTAATAATTATATTTAGAAATTTTAGAAGGTTATTAATAAGTTAATTAAGCTATATAATAATTATAATTTATTAAAGCTATATTAATATTATCTATTTCTTATAAGTTTAAGTAAAGCTTATTATATATTTTTTACTATTTATATTTAATTATATAACCTCTTTATTTATAAAGTTATTTTTTTAATATCTTAAATACTATAATTAATAAAGAAGTTTATTTATAAGCTTTATAAGAACCCTTTAAAATTATTATATTTATAAAAAGGGGTAATATTAGCTAAAGCTTTAACTAAGGCTATAATACTAATTAAATTAATAAGTTCTTTTAAAAAAGGAGAAAAAACTCTTATTTTTACTATAAAGATAAGAATCTATTCTTAAAATATAATAGTATTATTTATTAGTAGCTATATCCCTAACTAAAATTTATAAAGTTTAAGTTAAAGAAGGAATATAAGAAGTATCTAATAATTAATCTTTTAATAATAATATTTTAGCTAAATAATAAGCTACTCTTTATTAATTTAGTAGCTAATGATTTTATTAAAAAGTATAGATATAAGTTTTTAGTTAATTAATAAGATATAAAGAGCTTTATAAGTAAGAATCTTATTAAGTACTAAAATACGCTTAATAGCTTATTTATTTAAGTTATTAAACTATATTTTAGCCCTTAGATTTTAATACTCCTACTTAAGCTATAGGGCTATCTATCTATTCTATTATATATTAATAATAAATAAGCTCTTATTAAAGTATTAAATAGCCTAGTACCTAATACTAAGTAGTTAGTATAAATATATAAAAAGGTAATAAAATAAAAAGATAATAAAAAAGCTTCTATTAAAATAAGCTCTTATTAGAATAAGCTCTCTTATAAGGTATACTTTATTATAACCTTGAATATTATTAGAAATATTTAAATGTATTATAAAAAAGAGATTTAATAAGTTTATTAGCTATTATATTCTTTATAAGATAGTATTTAAGCTTTATTTATTAATTATTAATATACTTCTTAAGAAATATATATTTAATATATATATACTTTATCTTATTATAATTAATAAAGTCCTTAATTAATATAATAATCTTTTAATTATTATAAAAAATAATAGTAGCTAATATAATAGTATAAATAATATTAATCTTAATAATTTAAATTATTATAAGTATATAGTTTTTACTTACTTTCTTTAAATTAATATAAAAGGTAATAATTAAATTAAGAGTAATCTAAATTAACTTCTTAAAAAGCTTTTTAAGTTAAATAGCTTCCTTTATAATATTAATCTATCTTATATATTTAGCTTTATATATAAATAAAATAATAATAAACTAATATTTAAAGAACTAATTAATAATAATACTCTTAAGGTTAAAGATATATCTAAAGATAAAATATCTTATAGCTAAGTTATTTATATAGTTAGAGTCTAAATACCTTATAAAAGACTATAATAGTTTTTTATAAATAAGTTTAAACTATAAAATACTTTATAAATATTAGAAGATCTATTTTATTACTATCTAATAGTTATTATTTAAGTTAGATATATAGTAACTAACTACTAAGATTATATAGATAATATTAGGCCTAGTATTTATTATAGTATATATTAATAACTTAATAATAAATTAATATTATTTATAAACTTATTTAAAGATAATAAAGTCCTTAGTAGGTAGCTATAAATAAGTTAATTCTATTAATATATATATAAATAAGTTTTTATCTTTATTCTTAACTTTATACTTAAGTATATTATAATTAGTAAGGATATTATAAATATAGCTTTCTTAGCTTAAATATAGAATCCAATTAAATTAATTCTATATAATAACTATATCTAAGTAGTATTAGTAAGGCCTTAGGTTTAATATTTAAAATTTATTAAATAGCTAGGCCTTAAGCTAAGTAATATTATAAAAATTTAGGCTAATAATAAGTAAGTTATTAATATAGATAATAATAATTATATTAAGCTTAAGATATAAAAATATGCTATAGTCTTTAATAAGAGGCTTATAGCTTAGAGTAGTAAGATAATTTAATAGATAATAATATTAAATATATAAGAACTATTTAAGCTTATATAAAGTCTTATTAAGCTTATAGATAAAGTATACCCTAAGCTATTATTAAAGCTAGTAGGTTAATAAATATAGATATTAATATTTATATCTTTATAAAAGAATACTATTTTAATATTTATTTACTTAATCTTTAGATTATAAGCTATTATAATAATAAAGAGAGCTTTATAACTTATAAACTTAACTATAATAGTAAATATATTATAAAAATTAATTCTTTTTTACTATTAGAAGCTATAGATTATTCATTAAGCCTTATATTAGATTACTATATTATTAGCCTTCTATTTATACTTATAGACTTATTTCCTATTAAGAATATTAGCTTTTTTAGGAGATATAATAAGCATTTATATATTATTTTTTAATAGTAAATTAATTTTATCTTATATCCTTAATTACTAATTTATCTTATAATATTAGTTAGCTATTACTTTCTTATAAGTCTAGGGCTTATTATAGTCTATAGGATTTTTTATTAATAAGTTAGTAATAATTTAAGTAAATCTACGCCGCGCAACGGGTCGGGTTCAACCCGACGGGTTTCGGGTCGGGTCCAGGTCGGGTCGGGTTTTTCGGGTCGGGTTGGATAGGCCAGGGGCAACCCAACCCGAAACCCGACCCGACACGGTTTATCGGGTTTTCAACCCGATAACCCGACGGACCCCTAAGGACCCCTAATAGCCCCTATTCTATGCCCTATTTAGTATAGTGATGCCCCCTAAGATGTCGCTGTCACCCCCTAAGATGTCGCTGTCGCATGTCGATGGCCATGTCGCTGTCGTATGGCATGTCGCTGTCGCATGGCATGTCGCTGTCGCATGGCATGGCATCCATCCATCCATCATCCATCATGGCCGTCCATCCATCCATCATGGCCATCCATCCATCATCCATCATGGCCGTCCATCCATCCATCCATCCATCATCCATCATGGCCATCCATCCATCCATCCATCATGGCCATCCATCATGGCCATCCATCCATCATGGCATGAGGCATGGCAATCATCATGGCATCCATCATGGCATGGGGCATGGCCATTATTAGAATGATTATTAGATTAATTTTGGGGGGGGCCTAGGCCTGTCGGGTTATCGGGTTCAGAAATTCCTAACCCGACTCGACCCGTTGCGCGGCGTAAGTAAATCCTTTAATCTCCTTATCTTTATTTTTAATAGTCTTAATAATAGTTAAGGTAATAGGATTTAGCTTATTAAAGATATTTAATAACTTAGTTAACTTATAAAGGTAGAGGTATTAATATAATATATCTTAAAAATTTAATTAATTATTTTTTAAGATATTACTTAAGTTATTTAAAGTATTTATCTCTAAGATATTACTTAAGTTATTTAAGGTATCTATCTTTAAAGTATCTCCCCCTACTATAGAGGAATTATTTGTGTTAAAATTAATAGATTAAGTTATCTTTAGAAGAGAAATAAAGTTAAATAGATAATTAATAGTAGCTTAGGCTTATTTTAAGATATTAAATTTTACTTCTCCTCCTATATAAGGCACTAATTATTTTATAGGTAGAGGTAGAAGTAAGATAAGCTACTTAAATAACTTTTTTAATAGCTATTTAATATAATTAAATTATAAAATATTACTTATTAGTATTAGTATTTAATAAAAATAGTTACTTTTAAAATTAATAAGATAGCCCTTTTTAAAATAAGGTTAAAATTTAGGCTAGTTCTAGCTTAAAAGATTTTATTTCTAGTATATATTATAGTAACTAAGTTATTTTAAAAAGCTTAAATTAAAATATCCTTTATTTAAAAGTTTATATAGAGTCTTTCTATCTTTTATCTTTATTATCTAATTTTTAAGCTAAATAGCTATATTAATTATTTCTAAGATAAACTTATAATTAAAGAAAGAAAGAAATATTAATTATAACTATTTACCCTTAATACTTAATTACTCTATTTATTTATAGATTAGTAGAGATAAAGGGTACTTAAATAATATTATAATTATAGTAATAGTTATTATAAAAGTTAGACTTATAATTACTATCCTTATTAATATAAAGTTAATAAATAAACTAATTAAGTTACTTAATTATTCTTTAATATAAATTAAAACTTATAAATACTAAAGCTATAGATTTATTAGGTATTAAGTACTTTATATATACTTTAGTAATATCTTCTATTAATAAGTAAAAATACTAAGTATATAAAAGAGTATCTTTAATTAAGCTAAAGATATTAATATAAATAAGCTTATTTTTATAGTAGCTAAATTTAATATAGCCTTAATAAAAGAGATTCTTTATTTAAGTTTTAATATAGATAATATAATAATAGTCTTTATTACTTATAAAGTAATTTAAGTTAATATTATTAATAATTTAAGAGAGCTTTAATATATCTTATTTACTTAAATATTCTATAAATTAATATTAATAATTTATAGCCTTTTAAAGCTATTATAACTATTATAGTTATCTAGGTATAAAGTATAATAACTTTAAAACTTATATTAATATAATAAAGATTAGTACTTTAAAGCTTTATAAATATATTATTTTAACTAATTATAATATTCTTATTAATAAATTTAAGGGGATAGCCTATTTATTAAAGCTTTAGGAATAAAATAAAGTTAGTACTAGCCTTTAAAAGATAAAGGATATTATTAATAATAAGATTTATAAAGTTACTAAGTATTTAGTATAGTAGCTTAATTATATTTATAACTATAGTACTACTATTACTAGTTATACCTATAATAGAAATTAAGATAAATAAATTTTATATAGAGATAAATACTATTAGGTTCTTAATAATATAATAGCTAGCTCTAGTATTAAGTATTTAAGGCCTAATATTAAATAATAAGTTTATAAAATAAGCTATAATATTAAGTTAAATAATAGTAATATTAATATTAATATTATTAAAATTACTATTATTCTTAATAATATAAATCTTATTCTTAGGCTTATTATCCTTATCATTATTCTTATCTTTATTAGATTTAGACCTTTTATTAAATTAAGAGTTCTTATTATTATTGCCCTACTATTTATTATCTTAGGGCTTATAATTATTAATATAATTAGTATAATTATAATTAACTAGTTAATAATAATTAGATTTATTATAATATTTTATAAGCTTAAGGACTTTAATAGTATACTTTAATTTATAGTTATATTAAGCCTAAATATACTATAGAACTCTAGGGTTAATAAGTTAAATAAATAACTAGTAATTTATTATAGGCTATATATTAAATACTGTTATAAAGCTATAGGTTAATATTATTTTTAAGTTCTTTAGATATAATATAGTATAGTTAAGTTTATATTTATTTATTTTATTAACTTCTAATATCTCTTAATAAAGCTTATTAAACTAAGTAATATAAAAACTATAGGTAGAGCTTGAATTATCATAGAAATAAATAATTAAATATAAGTTATTTAGCTTAAGTAAAGGGCTAAAGTATTTTATCTTATTATAAATCGTTATAAATTATTTATAATAGTTATTTAAGTTATTATATTAAAAGAGGCTATAAGACTTAAATTTAATAAAGATATTATAGATAAAGCTAATCTCTTTAAGGGTAAGATCTATCTTAAGCTTCTTTTATAAAGCTAAGGTAGTTATAATAGATTTATAAATATTTTAAAGAAATATAGAGAGGTACTTATTAATATACTTAATAATAGCCTTATTTTTTTAAAGTTGTTTTACTTAGTCTAAGTATCTTATAGTAGGTTTTATATATAAAAAGTTATTTTTATTAATATACTTTTATAAAGTATATTATTTTAGCTTATTTTTAATATTCTAAAACTATTTAAAGTACCTACTATAGTTATTAAGCTTTTTAATATTTTTAAAGATAAATAAGAACTTATTAGATATAGTAATATAGTACTTAAGTTATATTTAATATCTAATAATATAAATAAGGGTATAGAATAAATAGAGTATATCTATAGCCTATAAATATTAGTTAAGCTTAGTATATTAAGTATTAAGAGTTGTTAAGAGCCTAGTAATAACTTATTAATAGGTAAAAATAAGTAGTAATAATAGCTTTTTAATAAATACTCTTTAAATAATAGCTCTTTAAGGTATTTATATTATTAGTAGATAGAATGCTTAGAGTATCTCTTAATAATTTTAGTAATTATATAATATATATAAAAAAAGGTCTTCTTTTAAAGTTATTATTAAATATAAGTTTATTTTAAAGTAAATTAAATAAATTAATATTTTAAAAAAGGCTTAAATAGTAGTAGGCCTATAATTATATAATTAATATTAATATTATTAATAAGAATTTTAAGTTAAAGTTACTTTAAATAGTAAATTTAAAATAAAGTAAAAAAATATTTATTTTATTAATACTACTTAATAGTATCTTTAAGGTATATCTTTTTAAGTATATTAGTTAAATTATTTAAATAGCTAGTATAGCTAAAAGAATTTAGTAGCTAACTAGCCTTCTAATTAAAAATACTTAGTAACTAGTAATATTAAATAATTAATATAATTAAAAATACTTAATAACTAATAATAATTAATAGCTAGTAATAGTTAAAAGTATTTAATAGTTAGTAGTAATAATAATAGCTAAGGTATAACTAAGGTATTTATCTTATTAAGGCTTAGTAATAGTTAAGACTAGCTATTAAGCTTATTAAGATATAGTAGCTAGAAAAACTTAAATATTAAATTAAGATATAATATTAAAATAACTTAAATACTAAGCTAAGGTTTAATAGTAAAAGATCTTAGTAACTTTTAGCTACTAAATTTTTAACTTTATATATATTATAATAACTAATTATACCCCCTAATAGTCTATTAATAGGCTAGTTAAGGTGCTAGAGGATTATATATATATATATTAATATTATTAAGTGCTTATAATATAAGCTAGGCTTATAACCTATTAAAAGGTATAGATATAAGTTTTTAGTTAATTAGTAAGGTATAGAGAGTCTTATAAGTAAGAATCTTATTAAGTGCTAAGGCATGCTTAATGGCTTACTTATTTAAGCCACTAGGCCACGTCTTAGCCCTTAGATTTTAATAAATTTATTTTATTATTATAATAATACGTCTATCTTCTCCTTTATCTCTTTAATATATAATAATCTAGCTAGCTTAATTATTATTAACTTAATCTATAGCTAATATACCTTTAATAATTATAATACTTTTCTTAACTTATAACTAGTATTTATAATATATAAATTTATTACTAAAATAAGTAAGAAATTAGTTTAATTAATAAATATAGAAATTATCTAAATTTTACTTTCTAATAAAAAAATATAGTTTTAGAATATTATATTTATATTAAATATAGAAGCTAACCTTCTGTTAGTCTTATAATTATTAGATAGTAATATTAACTTTAATTTTAAAATAAATAATTATACTTTAACTTATAGTTCCTTTAATATAATTAAAGCTAAATAATGTTATAGAATCTTTATTTTTAAGTTAAAAATAATATTTTTAGAATTAAATATATATAATATTTTAAATAACTTTATCTAATAACTTTAATATATTTAAATAATGTATTTTAGTTAATAGAATACTATTTAGCTACTTTAAATAACTATTAAAGTTAATTTTTTTAAGAAGATTAAAAAAACTAATTTATAAATATTATATATAAGGCCGCTAAAAGTTAGTCTTATATAATAATATTATTATACTTAATTAATATCTAATAGAGCTAATTTATAGTAATATTTATAGCTTTATTAAATTAATAGATTTTAATAAGAGTTACTATTTTATTACTTTTAAGTATAATTATACTTGTTTTTTTAAAGTCTTTTATATTAAAAATAAAAGTATAGTTTTTTAGTACTTTAAAAGCTATTATAAATAAAATAATTACTAATAAAATAATTACTATATTTAATACTTCTAAACTAATAATAGAGGTAAATATATAGAGTATAAGTTTTAATAATACTTTACTAATAATAATATCTTTTATAAGTTAATAGTACTTAGGAATTTTTAATAAAATAATAAATTAGAATACTTAAGCCTAATATTAATATCTAAAATATATTCTATATTATTAAGCTTAAGTCTTAATAGAGACTTATAGCTTAAAGTCTTAAGGGTAGTTAACTATATTATAGTATATAGCTCTATTACTAAGATAAATAATAAGTTATTTTATAAAGCTTAGATAAATTATACTTTATTTTTTAATTATTTTTAAATCTTAAAATCTTTTACTTAAGTAAATATTATTTACTTATTAATTATAAAGATAATAAATATATTTACTAGCTATATTATCCTTAAATTAAGAAAATACTTTAAGTATTTAATATTTATATTAAAAAATAGAAGCCTACTTTTATTAATAATATTACTTTATTAAATATTATTATTATATTTATATTATTATTATTAGTTTTATTATAATTATTTTTATTAGTAGAGCTTTTATTTATTAAATACCTATAAACCTCTACTTTAAGAGAGGAGAATATATAGAAGTAAAAGATTCTTTATAATAATATTAACTTAATTTATATTAAGCTATTATTTAAATAATAAGTAAATATATTATTTAAATAATCTCTTCTACTTTATAATGCTTATATTATTTAATTTAAGTAAGGTTTAAATAATTATTTAACTCTTAAAATCTTAAAAAAATTATATTTAATTTTAATTTATTAAATTATAACTACTCTTTAATTATAATATTTTTATATATAAATATAGCTAAACTATTTAAACTAAAGATTTATAATAAAAGCTAGTAATAAATAATAAATATAAATTACTAATAAATAATAAATATAAATTACTAATAAATAATAAATATAAATTACTAATAAATAATAAGATATAATTCTTAATAATATTATCTTAAAGAAGAATAATTCTTAGAGATAAATAGATTTATATATTAAAATAGAGTATTAATAAAGAGGTTATCTATTATAAAATATATCAAATTATTTATAAATTTAAATAATATAAAAGTCTTAACTATAATAAAACTTTTATCTTAATAGTTAAATTTATAAATTATAAGACTATTCTTACTATTATAGCTACTATAAATTAGGATATTAAGTAGATAAATATTAAAATAATCTTTTTTTATAAATAAGTTAAGGAGGAAATTTATATTAAGTAGTTTAAAGATTATAATAAAGATAATAAAAATAAGGTTTATTATCTTAATAAAGCTTTATATAAGCTCAAATAGTTATTTTAAATATAATATAATATCTTTATTAACTTTATTAAAATTTTAGGCTTTAATATTTTAGATATTAACTTAAGTATATTAAATATAATAATTACTCTTTATGTAAATAACTTACTAATTATAGGTCTTAATAAATAGAATATTTATAGGATTAAAAAGGTTCTTAATTTTTATTTTTATATAATTAATCTAGGGCTATATTACTACTAGTTAAGTATATTAATTATTTAAAACTATTAATAATAAATTCTATACCTTATTTAATAAATATATTATTTAAAACTTTGAATAATAAGAGTATAAATTAATTAATATTTTAATAAAAGTTAGCTTTAAGTCATTAAAGGCTTTAAAAAGTTATTAAGCTAATACTTATAATAAATAATATTATTAATAAGCTATTAGTTCTTTTATATATACTATATTAAATACCTAGCCTAATATTATATATCTTATTTTTATAATTAATTACTATACTTTAAATCCTACTTAATTTTATTAAGATATTATTATTAAGTAAATTCTTTAATATTTATAAAGTATATTTAACTACTAACTTATATTTTAAAATATTATTAAAGACTTTATAAGCTATACTAACTTTAATTAAGTAGGTAATTATAATATATAGTAATTAACTACTAGCTTTATCTTTTATATTAGAAGTAATAATTAATAAGTATTAAAAATAGAACTTAATACTATACTAATATTAAAGTATACTTATAATAAATAAATATAATAATAGTAGAAATTAAAAAAGAAGTTAACTTAAATTATATAATATATTAAGCTATTTTATAAATTATTTAATATAATAGAACTATATTACTATTATACTTAATTAAAGTAAAGAAATAATTATAGAGACCTAGTAAAATAAATAGCTATATATATAATAATATTATAAAAATAAAAAGATAATATAAATATATTAAAATATAAGTATTATTATTTACTAAAATATAAATATTATATACTTACTATAGATTGTTAATATTAATAAAGGATAAAAGAATTAATAATATTAAAGAAGTATATAAAAGACTTATTATATTATAACTAATATATTAATATTATATATATAGTAAGTAAGTAGTAAGTTATAGCTATAAAGATATTTAATACTATAAATAAAAGACTCTTATTACTAAGAAGATAGCTTTAAGATATAAGTACTATTAATATTAAACTTTAAATACTAAATACTAAATACTAAAAAAAATTAAATAAAAATATAATTAGGCCTATATAAGAGTAGTTAATATATATAATAATTATATAAAAATAACTTATTATTAAGGCTATACTCTTTATTATCTTTTTTCTCTACCTCCTTGCCTCCTTTACTCCCTCTAAGATAAAGTCCTCAAGAATTTAATTATATTAGTATTAAATTATATATAATATATATATAATATAATAATATATTTAAAGACTTTTTCTCTTTTGTTTTTTTTTCTTTCTTTCCTTTTTTTTCTCTTCTTGTTTCTCTCTCCCTCCTTCTACTCCCTTAACTCTCTTTATAGAGAGTTAGCGGCGAGTATAGTATAAATATATAAATAAATAAAAAAATTAAAAATAAATATTATAAATAAAAAATATATAAATAATTTAACTTATCTCCTATAGTAAGTTAATATAATAATATAAGAAAAAAAATTTATTAATATCTTTATTCTTTTTTATAATAATACTAGCTACTAAGCTAGCTACTTATTTAATATCTTTAAAATTAAAGATTTATTTTTATACTATTAAATAATCTTTTTATAAAGGCTCTTAATATATAAAGCTACTTTAAATAATATAAAGAGATTAGTTAACTTAGTAACTAATACTATTACTTTCTTAATAATTTTTTTAAAATATTAGTAAGCTCTAATTATAGATTATAATAATAATCTACTTTATAATATCTCTATATTCTATAATATATCTTCTTATATTATAGATAAGGTAGTATATTATATAAGTAATATATAGTAAATAAAATATTTATTATATTTAATAAAAATAACTTTAAAGTTATTAATATTAGCTTAAAGTAGTATAATACTTTAATATAAAAAATATTTATAAAAATATATTTATTACTAAAAAGAGGAAAATAAAATAATATTAATATTAATAATATATTTATTATAATTATATTATATAGTTACTATATAATAACTTACCTTTAATATAATTACTATTATAATAATAAATAATCTATAAACTATAAGTATATTATATAATAAGATTATATAATAAATAATACTAAGATAAAATTTTATATAAAAAACTCTTTTCCTTTTTTTTCCTATAAAGTTTTAAAGGTTTTTAATAAGTTCTATATTAATAAAGTTATTTTCTCCTAAAACTATATTAGTAATATAATTATATATAGTAGAAGCTCTATATTAATAAACTAATATTTAAAAAAAAGATAACTATAATAACTAATAATTATTGAAATAATTTAATATTAATAATAAGCTAATATAAATATTATATTAATACTATATTAGTATAAATAAATAGAATATATTATATTACTTTACTTTATCTTAATAAGCTTAAAGAGTATATACCTTATAATAATAAAATCTTTAATAATTAGTTCTTTAATATAAATTAATACCTACTACTACTATTTCACATCTTTAAGTAATTCTTAGTAATTCTATTATATAGTACTAGCAAAATATAATAAGCCTATATTATAATATTATCCTTAAATAAATAAATTAATAAAAAAGATAAATTAAATATTAAAAGTATACCTTAGATATTATATAAATAAATAATAAAATAACTAGATATTATTACTATTAATAATATAACTAAGTTATAATAATAAATTATTAAAGATAACTAAAATATTACTATTCTTTATAAATTATTTAAAAAATATAAATAACTTTCTATAACTAAGGAAAGAATTTAATATAAATAAAGTACTAGTTAAAGCTAAAGAACTTAAAAAAATTTATAATAAATTAAAAAAGACTATTAAAGCTTTGAATAAGAAAGTTAAATTAATAAAAAGTAAAAAGATAGTTTTTAATTAAAAGAGAGAGATAAAGTATATCTCTTAACTAAAAATATAAAATTAAAAAGACCTAGTAAGAAATTAAACTATATAAAAATTAGACTATTCTTAATTATAGAATAATAAGAACTAATTAATCATAAACTTAATTTATTAAAGAATTTAAAATAATACCTAGTCTTTTATATATTATTTCTAAAATTAGTAGACTTAAGCATACTCTTATAAAAAACCTTTTAATATAAAATTAAGGAAGAAGATAAATATAAGATTAAAAAAATCTTAAATTAATAAAATTAATAGTACTTTATTAAGTAAAAGGATTATAATAATACTAAGAATATATAAAAATTACTTAGAAATCTTAAGAACTTTTAAGACTTTTTATAGTAGTTTTAATAAGAATAAAAAAACTAATTAAAAAAAATCTTAATCTTCTTACAGTTAAGATTAAATAAGGGCTTAATATTATTAAGCTAAGCTATCTTATTTCTTTCTAATTCCTTAATATTTTATAACTTATAGTAAATAAGTTCCTCCTCTTATTACTCTAATTTATTAATTTTAGTCTTTAAATAGGTAATCTTAATAATAGCCTTTACTAATAATAATAACTTCTTATATCTCTTCTTCTAAATATAGTAAAGCTTAGCTTTTAAGAAAGTAAGCTTATAATTTAACCTTAACCTAATATATATAATATATAAATTAAAATAAAAACTAACATAATAATCTAAGTTATAATAAATATAGTTAGAATAATACTTTACCTTATTATTCTATTACTATAAGAACTCTATAAATAGTAAACTTAAATAGATTTTTAAGTAATAAATATAATATAAAAAATAAATAGTTATCTTTAAAATAAAAATTCTAAAAAAATAATAATATTAGAATTTAATAATATAATATAATAAATACTCTATAAATATATATCTAAGAATAGGCTTAGTAGTAAGTTATATAGTAATTTAATAAATTTAATAATTAAACTAACTAAACTAAAAAGAACTAATAAGTTTAAAGACTAAACTTACTAAATTAAATAGTTTTAGTAAACTTTTTTATATCTATATAATTAAGGCTCTTACTTATATAATTTAGATCTTCTTATATTTAACTTTATAGTTAAATTAATAGTTATTTCTAATCTTTATAAACCTTTTAATCTTATATTACTAAGTAATATAAAGTTATACTTAACTTACTTTATTCTCTTTTACTCTTTAATTACTTATCTTTAAAATACTTATAATATTAGTTTATAATAAATGTATATAAAATTTTATATTTAAAAGCTAATTAATATATTTTAAAAGAGAAGAAAATAAAAAAATTATTATATTTTTATCTTTAAATATAACTAAGGTAAATAAGCCCTTAATTAATATTTTTATATATAATATTAACTTTAAGTATTTTATAAAGATATTCATTAAAAATATTACTTTTATTTTTATTAAGAAGTTAATCTTTTATAAACTAATAAATTAATAAATAATAAAAAATAAAACTAAATATTTTTAAAAAAGTATTATAATAGAAATATATATTAATAATATATAATATCTAACTTTCTATATATAATTATTATAGTTAGATATATTATCTCTTATTTATTTAATTATAAATTTTAATAATTAAGAATAATAAAGTATAAGAGTACTAACTCTTTTAAAATTATTTATTAATATAAGTTAATAGCTACTATAGTACTACTCTTCTTAATATTAAAATATAAATAAGAATAATAATTATATTATCTTTATAATATTTAATAATTAAGTAGTTATAATATTAATTACTTTATAAAATATTTAATTAATAATAGTATATCTATTAATTAATAAAATTTAAATAAAATATAGAAGTAAAAGATACCTTAGTAACTATAATAAATAATATTATATAAAAAATAATTAAATAAAAACTTTATTATTAAAATATTTAATAAAAAGTAGTAAAGTATAAAAATAATATTTATTAATTATAAATTTAAAAAATAAGTTAAATACTAACTACTAATACTTTTATAATCTTTAATTTCTAATATAAATTTATTAATACTAATAGAATTAATATATTAATAGTTAAATTTTAAAAAGACTATATAAAAATTACGAATATTTATTAGTTATTATCTTTTACTTTAATTTAATTAAATATATTATTAAATACTTAATTACTTTTATTATTAGTATTTATACTTATATTTCTATCTATAAATTTATTATTATTTATCTTTATTACAGTAGCTTTAAAATAGGTATAATTAAAATTAATTTATATAGCTAAATTCTTTATTTATTAATAATTATATTATTAATATTAAAGATAGCTACTATTCTAAATCTTTAATATAAGTAATAGTATTTTATACTCTCTTTTAATATAATATTTTAATATTAAGAAAAACTCTTATACTTTTAACTATATATAAGATTTTAAGATAGAGAAAGAATTTAAAATTATTATTAATAATAATTTTTATATTTTATTTTAAATATTAATTACTATAAAGCTAGAGTAAGTCTATTAATAAATTTATTTAACCTTTAAATATAAGTTTTTTTAAATAATTTTAGTATAAAATAATAAAAAAAGAGAAAAAGTTACTTAAGATATTATTAATATTATATTATTTATTATTAATTTAAATAAGAGTCCTTCTTTAAAGAGAGAGAAGATTAAAAAAGCCTATATTATAAAAACTAATAAATAGAATAGTTTTAAGCTTATTACTATAAATAGTAATTAAAGGTAGAATTTTTTTTAAATAATTACTTTTACTTCTTAAAGTATATTAAGATATAAAGTAATTTAAATAAATTATAAAGTCTAATATAATTTAATAAAATTAATTAAATAATATAATATATTTAAGGAGTAAATATTTTTACTTAATAATTATATTTATTTTACTATAAAAGACTTTAGTTTAATTATAATTTTAATTAATTAAATTATTTAGTTTTATAACTAAGGCTTAAAATTTTATTAAGCTTAAAGATAATAACTATAGTCTTATATAATTTAGTAAAATTAATAATTATAATTTAGTAAAATTAATAATTATAATTTAGTAAAATTAAATATAATTTAGTAAAATTAAATATAATTTAGTAAAGTCTATAATTCTTATAAAATTTATAGAGGCTAGTAATTATAATTTAGTATAATAAAATATAATTTAATAAAGTCTAATAACTTTAAAATATAAATAATATAAAATTAATACATATAACCTTTATAAGTTTTAATAAGATTTATTATTTTTAAATAGATTATTAACTTTTAAATTATATTTAAAATTATATCTCTTAAAATTTATTAAGGTTCTCTATAAGCTTATAGCTATTTCTTTATATAATTTAGTAAATATTTTTACCTTTATCTATAATATTTTAATTATTTAATTTAATATATAGAATTAAGTAATTTATATTATTAATTTATTTTTAATAGTTAATAAAAATAAATATTATTATACTATTAAAAAATAAAAATATAAAAAAGTAACTAAAAGTATTTACAATAAAATATAAAGCTAAGTATATATAAATAAATATTTAATTCTATTTATATTTTAAAATTAATAATTAATATTTTATAAGACTTTATACTTACTATAAGAAGAATTAGTAAATATCTTTAAAAATAAGTCTCTATATATTATTAAAAAGTATTAATAAGATTTATTACTAAATAAAATTAAGTAAAAAAAGCTTTAAAAGATTAATAAAATAAAAATTAAGATTCACTTTATATTTAATATAAATAGATAGAAGCTTATATAAATAATATTAGAAAATATTTTATCTATTATAAGAATTAAGTAAACTTATAATACTATTAAAATTTATAATAATTATAATTAAACTAAAAAATAAAATACTATATATAAATAAAGAAGTCCCTTTCTTTTTTATTATATAAATAAAAATACTATATATAAAGTTTTCTACTAAGTAAAGTTACTAATACTAATATATAACTAATAATAATAATAATAATAATAATAATAATAATAATAATAATAATAATAATAATAATAATAATAATAATAATAATAATAATAATAATAATAATAATAATAATAATAATAATAATAATAATAATAATAATAATAATAATAATAATAATAATAATAATAATAATAATAATAATAATAATAATAATAATAATAATAATAATAATAATAATAATAATAATAATAATAATAATAATAATAATAATAATAATAATAATAATAATAATAATAATAATAATAATAATAATAATAATAATAATAATAATAATAATAATAATAATAATAATAATAATAATAATAATAATAATAATAATAATAATAATAATAATAATAATAATAATAATAATAATAATAATAATAATAATAATAATAATAATAATAATAATAATAATAATAATAATAATAATAATAATAATAATAATAATAATAATAATAATAATAATAATAATAATAATAATAATAATAATAATAATAATAATAATAATAATAATAATAATAATAATAATAATAATAATAATAATAATAATAATAATAATAATAATAATAATAATAATAATAATAATAATAATAATAATAATAATAATAATAATAATAATAATAATAATAATAATAATAATAATAATAATAATAATAATAATAATAATAATAATAATAATAATAATAATAATAATAATAATAATAATAATAATAATAATAATAATAATAATAATAATAATAATAATAATAATAATAATAATAATAATAATAATAATAATAATAATAATAATAATAATAATAATAATAATAATAATAATAATAATAATAATAATAATAATAATAATAATAATAATAATAATAATAATAATAATAATAATAATAATAATAATAATAATAATAATAATAATAATAATAATAATAATAATAATAATAATAATAATAATAATAATAATAATAATAATAATAATAATAATAATAATAATAATAATAATAATAATAATAATAATAATAATAATAATAATAATAATAATAATAATAATAATAATAATAATAATAATAATAATAATAATAATAATAATAATAATAATAATAATAATAATAATAATAATAATAATAATAATAATAATAATAATAATAATAATAATAATAATAATAATAATAATAATAATAATAATAATAATAATAATAATAATAATAATAATAATAATAATAATAATAATAATAATAATAATAATAATAATAATAATAATAATAATAATAATAATAATAATAATAATAATAATAATAATAATAATAATAATAATAATAATAATAATAATAATAATAATAATAATAATAATAATAATAATAATAATAATAATAATAATAATAATAATAATAATAATAATAATAATAATAATAATAATAATAATAATAATAATAATAATAATAATAATAATAATAATAATAATAATAATAATAATAATAATAATAATAATAATAATAATAATAATAATAATAATAATAATAATAATAATAATAATAATAATAATAATAATAATAATAATAATAATAATAATAATAATAATAATAATAATAATAATAATAATAATAATAATAATAATAATAATAATAATAATAATAATAATAATAATAATAATAATAATAATAATAATAATAATAATAATAATAATAATAATAATAATAATAATAATAATAATAATAATAATAATAATAATAATAATAATAATAATAATAATAATAATAATAATAATAATAATAATAATAATAATAATAATAATAATAATAATAATAATAATAATAATAATAATAATAATAATAATAATAATAATAATAATAATAATAATAATAATAATAATAATAATAATAATAATAATAATAATAATAATAATAATAATAATAATAATAATAATATTTTATAGACTAAAACTAAGTATTATTAATATAAGATATCTAATATAGCTTACTAAGTTATATTAAAGAAAATAATTCTATATTTTTAAGCTCTTATTATAATTAGTAGTAATAAATATTTCTTTTTTTTATAACTTAAATAAAATATAGTAAGTTTATATATAGTAATAAATAAAATATAGATTTATATTTATTATTAACTAGCATCTAAATACTATTATAAGCCTCTAAAAATAAACAAAATTCCTAAACTATACAAAGCTTAAAAGATATAATAATTATAGAAGATAATAGAAGCTTTAATTAATCTTTATATTAATAATTTACTAGTTATATAATAGTATTAATAACTTTTAAAGCTATACTATAAATAAGATCTACTTTATTATATTAATTTACTATAGATTTATAAATAAGTATTAACTATCTATTTTTATTATAAAGTTAATTACTAATAATAAGTTTATTTATTTAAATAAAATAAATATTATTTTATATTTATATTTTATTTATTATTATTTATATTAATTATATTACTTTAAAATAAAAAGTACTTTTTAATTATTATTATTTTAAAATATATTAGTTAAGTATTCTATAAAAATACTAAAATAACTTTAATTAAGTATTTATTATTTAAAAGTTTTTTAAATCTTTTTACTTAAAGATAATTGACTTAGTTATTATAATAATTTAATATATAATATATATTAAATAATAAAGACTTATAAGTATTTATTTAATATATAATATTAATAAAGTAAGTAAAAAAGAAACTAAATTATTAATATAATTTAAAAAAAAGCTATAATAAATTTTAAAGATAAAGAAATAAATACTATAAAATATACTATCTTTCTTAAAAATAAGTTTAAATATTATATAAATAATTTAATAGACTTAAATAATAATTATAATAATATAAAAGAGTTTATATTATTATAATATATATAAAGATATTCTACTTCCTATAATATTTATTTAATATTAATTTCTTTAAGTAATATTATTAATTCTTAAGGTACTATTAATTCTATAGTTATATAATATAAATCTAAAATTAAAGATTTAATAATATTTAACTTTTTTATATTTAATATATTTTTTTAATAATAAATAGTTTATACTATTTATACTTAGCTATAAAAAATATAACTTTTAATAAAAATTAAATAATAAATAATAAAATAAATAAAAATAATATATGTTTAATTTTTTATCTTAAGTATTAAATTATAGCTAATATTTAATAATATACTCTTATCTAAGAGTAATAATAATAGAAGTAATAAATATTTATTAAATAAAAAAAGAATTTATTAAGATACTTAAATAAATACTAAGATACTTAATTAACTACTTAATAAATAATTAAGTACTATATATATTATAGCTCTATTATTTTTATTATATTTAACTACTACTATAGATTTTATCTATTATTACTATAAAGTACTTATTACTTATTTTATTATATAATAGAATTATAATATTATAGTACTAAGCGTTATATATCCAAATATCTACGATCTCTGCTAAATTAGTAGGGTTGCGTGCCTTTTACTAAGTAGTCAACTAGGATACAGGGTTGATTTCATGACAGAATAGTAGTAATAGTAGCGGTTTAATCTCATCCTATTAGATTTCCTACCGTTTTCTAGGGTCCGCGTGACTAGATAGCTAATTTAGGTTAGGCTATTATAGATTATTCCTACTATAGTTAGTAGCCTAGCTTATAGGGTTATTACCTAAGGGCACCTATATAAATAGGTTAGACCTACTTAGCGTAAGGGCGCGTATTCTATTGTCTTTAGGGGGGGCAGATATTATAGTACTAAGCGTTATATATCTAAATATCTATAATCTCTGCTGAATTAGTAGGGTCACGTGCCTTTTACTAAGTAGTTAACTAGGATACGGGGTTAATTTCATGACATATAAGCTAAAATATAATTATTTATTTAATAAATTTACTAATTATTTTAGTTTTTAAAATAAAAAGAGAATATAGTACTTATTTAAGAATAATAATAATTAAGAATAATTTATAATAATTAAATATAATTATATTTTATTTCTATTTTAAATTTAATAGTATTATAATAGTATAATAATTATAATAAAATAGAAATAATATTATAAATATATTAATATTTTTATTACTTAAATTCTTTTATATTATTAAATAGAGTTTATAGTTTATATATACGCTGCGCAATGGGTCGGGTCGGGTTTTTTTAGCGCGTTTCTAAAAAATCTTCTTTTATTAATAACTTTTTTGATTATCAATATAATTTTAACATTAGGGCATTATTTTAAAGCCCTTAAGTAGGGCTTTAAAATAATGCCCTAATTACGCTAAACTAATCTAGGTTAGTGGAGATATTAGCGTATCGGGTTGTTGGGTCAGGTTGAGTTCTTAGAAAATCCTTAACCCGACCCAATTTCGAGTCCCTGTTTTTAAACACTAGTAGCTCTACTAGCCTATATTAGTTTAGCGTGAAAATTACCTTCTTTTCTAGCCCTTAAGCAGGGCTTTAAATCTATGCCCTAATATTAAGATTATACTAATAATGAAAAAAGTTATTAAGAAAAGAGAGTAAAAAAGTCAAAATCTTGGCAAAAACCCGTTGCGTGGCGTATTTATATATAAATACAATAAGAAATATATTTTAATAAGAATATTAAAAGTAATAAGAAATAAACATTTAATTAAGATATTAATTAAATAAAATATATATATAATATTAAGTTATTTAAGATATAATAAAGTTAATTTATTTATATTAAATTATAATTAAGTTATATTAAATAATAAAGAAAACTAAAATATATTATATATATAATATACAAGATATATATATTTTATAGAGTTATAAATAATAAGGGCTAGCCTTAGAACTTATAATATTAATCTTAGGCTCCTTAGAGCTAACTATTTAACTATTTAGTCTAGGGCTCTTAAGGCTAGCTTAAGGCTTCTAAGGCTAAAAAAAAGCTATTTTAGATTTACTAACATTATAATTTATTAAAAGATATAGAATATATAACTTTATTAAATTATATTAGCTAAGAAGGAATTATTTTATTATAGTA
The DNA here is from genome assembly GCA_000482085.2 of Cladonia metacorallifera KoLRI002260. Lineage (NCBI taxonomy): Eukaryota > Fungi > Ascomycota > Lecanoromycetes > Lecanorales > Cladoniaceae > Cladonia > Cladonia metacorallifera. The sequence goes on from KI911112.1 coordinate 651,166, forward strand.
AAATCTTTATTTAAGTATTAAATAATATTTAAGTTACTTAAGCTAAGTACTTCTATACTCTAAATTTTAATATTAATTACTAAAGAAAAGCTAAATAAAGGTAAAAGGAAATTATATATATATATATATTAATTATATAATATATAGTACTTATATATAGTATTTATACTTAATATATTTAAATTTAAGGTAGTAGTAAAACTTATACTTAAGTTACTTAAACTAAATACTTCTATACCCTAGATTTTAATATTAATTACTAAAAAAGGATTAAATAAAAGTAAGAGGAAATTATATATATATATATATTAATTATATAATATATAGTACTTATATATAGTACTTATACTTAGTATATTTAAATTTAAGGTAGTAAGACTTATATCTTTTAATAAAACTTAACTATTAATAGAAACTAAATTCTAATAGTAACTAATATATAATTAATAAAGTACTAGACTTTTATATTAAATAATTATTAATTATAAAATTTCTATTTAAATAAGTAAGATTAAATATTATATAATATATTATTTTACTTAATAAAGCTATAATAACTTTTTATATTAAGTATATCTTAGTACTATTACTTTATAACTTTCTATTAATATAACTAGCTTTTCTTCCTTAGTATTAATACATTAGTTATTACTATTTTATATTAAACTACTCTATGTGATACTCTAGCACTATAGCTTATTCCTTAGAGCGTAGTATAGGTATATTAGGACGGCAAAACAGACGTGAAGCCATAGGCATTGCAATGAGACCTAGCAGGCGATCAACTCCTTCCAATAACAGGGAACCTGTAACGGACTCAGCTTACGGCAGCAACACCAACCGCCATATAGACACCCCTTACTATTATCATACCCTATAATGCACATACTGCGCCCATTGTAACGGTTATTTGCTGAACTCTTTACTTTCACATACCTTACCTACCGCTTTATAAAGTGCTAGTGCAACAGCTCTATCCTAATACTCCACAGCACCGCTCTGTCCCAACTCAGTAAAATAACTTCGCAATCTCCACGCACACCTTGTCGCTGGATGGCCACAGACACCCAATCACATGCCTAAACCCAGCCACCTGGAACCCGCTAAACACTGGCTGGGGGGGTCGGTGCTATTGTATGACCATTCTCTCTTTTCTTCTTCGATCTCAAAGCTTCCAGGTTGTTACTTACAGAATGTAAAAGGCTGCAGTATTCGTCGTATGTAGGTGGTATCACGGTAGCTACCAAAGCTTCCCATAGCTCTGTTATGATCATATTGGCGAGAAAGGTCTTCTTAACTTATTTTCCAATTCAGCCCCCCTACATCTAGGATTGTACGGTCGAACTCGGCCGGGAAGTTGCTAAAGGCTTTCGTACCTTGTCATAACGTGTTTAATTTCCTAGCTGCTGTTTCCGCCAATTCCTTATCGTCATGTACAGCCCGTAGCTGCTAGAGTAGGCCATCAATAGTTAGGCTACCCGTCTTCTGCGCTGAGGTCACCCAAGGTGTAACCTGCCATAGCGCTCGTCCTTAAAGTCTGCTGTGGGTGTACTAGAACCGTACTATCCCACTCCAATCTGATAGATCTACTAGGAGCTTCGCTTCCATCTGAGTAAGCCATAGCTTGAAGTCTGCTCGGTTCCCATCGAACTCGGGAGGCTTTGGTAGGCTCTCTTGTCTCCGTACAAATATCCCTGTATGTTCCGTCTCTTCTATAGGCATATGGGTGCCAGTTGGGGATGGGAAGGGCAAAGGAACAGATAATCCTGGGATGTTCGAGTTCATACGGTCTTCGCGTTCTTGTAATGTGTTCTGTAGGTTTCTTGTTTAGTCTACTTAGTTGTTTATAAGCTCAGCCATCTGTCGCGCCCATTGAGGTGGTGAAGTCTCTGTTGGCGGAGAACTCTCATTACGCGTCTGTTCCATTTCGTACGAAGCAGTTAAGCCCGTAGCCTGTTTAGACGTTTAGGTTGAAGTTATTCTAATGTGAGGGGTCGTAGCGAATCATGTCAATTGACTAGACTAAGCCTGTAGAAGTAATACATGGAGAATAACTTAAGGAAAAGGATTCTGTTGCGAGACCCCTATCCTAGATCAGCACTTAGTGAGCGGAAGGAATTCCGTGTCGCTAATGCAGGTACTTAGTACCTAATCTCGTGGGGGACAAAAATATTGGCACCCCCCTAAAAAACGGGTTGGGTTTTGGGCAGGGCTTTAATTTAGGTTTTGGAGGTCCTTAGAAGTAAGCTACCCTAACTAATTACGTAGCGTGCCCCTAGATGAAAATTAGGTCTAGAGGGGTACTAATATCTTTATCCCTTATAAGTAAATTTAATCTATAAGTCTAACTTATTATAGTACATTAGTATTTTTGAAACTAGCTTAGAGCTTAAGGCTATATTTTAGGTTAGCCTAAGTGCTACTTATGTACCTTAAGTATACCTTAAATACTAAGGTATACTTATAAGTACTTTTAATTACTTATAAGTACCTTAAATATACTTAGAGCACCCTAAGTATTTACTTAATTTATAAGTAAGTTTAGTAAGTAATTTTTTAATATTAGTAGGATCTATATAATAATAGGAATACTATAGAGTATACTATATTAATATTAATAACTTAAAAACATATATAATTAATTAAGTATTAAATTTCTATGTGAGGGTATATTAGTAGCTATTATATAGTATTTATTTATAGCTATTATATAACTATCTATCTATAGCTATCTACTACTATTACTATTACTATTACTATTACTATTACTATTACTATTACTATTACTATTACTATTATATTTATTTATCTATCTATCTATTTATTTATTATAGTGTGTATAGTAGTACATATAGTAGTATATATAGTAAAGTATATAGAGTAGTATATATAGTAGCGCGCGTATAAAGAATCCTATTATATATATATAAATAAGTAAGCATTTTAATAGATTTTTAGTAATTTATTAAAAATATTTATACTTAGGAGTAAGGATATAAGATAATTTAACTTAAGTAAGCTTAAGCTTACTTAAGCCTACTTATAAGCACTAAAAGTATTTAATACTAGGGCCTAAAAAATTGTTAATGTAGCATTCCCTACTAATATTACTATAATAATATTAATATCCTTACTTTATAAATTATAGCTAGTACTAAAAAATAGAATAGATATAATTATATATAAATTACTTATATAACTATAATTAATACTTATTAATATAATATAAATATTATTTTAATACTAAAAACACTATAATTTATTTATAGTAAATAATTAAATACTATTAACTTAAAATTTTTAGTAAGAATTTATAAGTATTTTTCTTTTTATTAGTAGTATTTCTTAATAAATAGTAGTAGCTTTAATAATTATAATTAAAGATAAATTAAGCTTCTTTAGTAATTTATAATTATTTAAGATATTACTATTACTATTACTATTAATACTATTAAAGAATAAAGTTTCTTTCTATCTAGTATAATAATTAATAGTATTATACTAAGGAAACTATTAGGCTTATAGATAAATAAAATCTACTAGAAGCTTTAATTTAATAATAGTTGTTACTACTTATCCTTTTTAAGTAATTGAAACTTCTAGAGGCCTATAAAGAACATTAGTATCTTGTGGCGCACTATTAATTATTATGCCTATAAGGAAGTTAGAATCGTGATTTTTAGGCGTTTTCCCCCTAGGGGGGTAATGTGCGGCCTAGGGTGGAGCCGCTAGTGGGGGCGCTGCTTAGTGCTAGGGGTAGCTACGGGGGCATGATAGGGCTTACGGGGGCTGGATGGACCCTAGATGTTTTTAAAACGGCGCTAAAACTTAGTAGAATTTATGTGATACGTAATCCTATATGGAGTCGCTAACAATTTAAGGTATTTAAAACCGTGTTAAATAGAAGACATGTTAACATTATAACTATGTAGGAATGGGTGCTACCAGTTTATTACGCAAAGGCATGTGCAAACCATGTGGGTACCGTTTTGGGACCCCTGCCTTTGTCCGTAAGGTAGCGTATCAGCGGTCTGCTAGTGGCTGGCGGCGACGGTGCCATCAATCACTAACTCCTAACTAAATTGGAGCATCTATCCTAAACTTTCAACCCCGACATACCAGACTGATGAGAGGATAAGCGTAGCAACCATGAAGCAAACATAAGTATCTCGATTATGGGGTAATCCACCCGTGCGCTCCAAGGTGCTGAACCACATGGCACTAATTGCGAGCAATACTTCAGTGACAGGCTTTACCCACTTGGGGAAGTTGCAGTACGCATAGACCACTGTGACACAGCCGCAAAACATGGTTAGAGCAATACAGAAAGACGTTTGGATCCAGGGGTATATGTTACGAGGAGTAACAGGTTTCGGTGGGTCACCCCTAGAAATTATCGCATCGCCGCGATACTGATACTTGAGGATGTCCTTAGCAATGTACTCATCGATAGACGCATTGAACTCAGGACGGGCAAGTATAGATTCAGCTGTAAGCGTTACCATGTTGTCATCATCGTCGGTGCGAAGTACCGAAACAGCAAGGGCCACAATGCTGTTAGAATACGTAGTTGAGCTCAATATCCGATCCGAAGATATTTCCAAGTCCCTAACGGCGACCGTAGTCATGCTATGGTTTGCAATCTGTTTGTAACCGAGCAGACGTCCAGATAGGCGTTGTTTTATACCAGAAAATGCCCTCGCCGACAGTGCCAAACCTACCAAAGCTGACAACCAGAGCATCCCATTTCCAACTACTCCGGTTGGTGCCAGTTTCCGAGCCTGAAGTGCTCCATAGAGCCAGCCCGCTGTGATCAGTGCCACTTCTAGCAGCGGGATAACGAAAATTATGAGAAAGGGCAAGAACGATTTTCCATAACCCGTAACCTGGCCAGCAAGATCCACGCTTCCACCGCCGCTCATGTAGTTGAATGAACTCTTGTCCAAGGCTAAAAGGGTCATCAGGGCTTCGGTACCTCCAATATTCTCCGATCCTAGCGAAAGCAGAGCCGGCCTTATCCCCATCAACCACACAGCCAGACCTCTTCCAGACGCTGCACCCATAAGCCCAACAGCAACGGAAACAGTAATATGGACAAGTATAAACATGGCAANCTATTACTATTACTATTACTATTACTATTACTATTACTATTACTATTATATTTATTTATCTATCTATCTATTTATTTATTATAGTGTGTATAGTAGTACATATAGTAGTATATATAGTAAAGTATATAGAGTAGTATATATAGTAGCGCGCGTATAAAGAATCCTATTATATATATATAAATAAGTAAGCATTTTAATAGATTTTTAGTAATTTATTAAAAATATTTATACTTAGGAGTAAGGATATAAGATAATTTAACTTAAGTAAGCTTAAGCTTACTTAAGCCTACTTATAAGCACTAAAAGTATTTAATACTAGGGCCTAAAAAATTGTTAATGTAGCATTCCCTACTAATATTACTATAATAATATTAATATCCTTACTTTATAAATTATAGCTAGTACTAAAAAATAGAATAGATATAATTATATATAAATTACTTATATAACTATAATTAATACTTATTAATATAATATAAATATTATTTTAATACTAAAAACACTATAATTTATTTATAGTAAATAATTAAATACTATTAACTTAAAATTTTTAGTAAGAATTTATAAGTATTTTTCTTTTTATTAGTAGTATTTCTTAATAAATAGTAGTAGCTTTAATAATTATAATTAAAGATAAATTAAGCTTCTTTAGTAATTTATAATTATTTAAGATATTACTATTACTATTACTATTAATACTATTAAAGAATAAAGTTTCTTTCTATCTAGTATAATAATTAATAGTATTATACTAAGGAAACTATTAGGCTTATAGATAAATAAAATCTACTAGAAGCTTTAATTTAATAATAGTTGTTACTACTTATCCTTTTTAAGTAATTGAAACTTCTAGAGGCCTATAAAGAACATTAGTATCTTGTGGCGCACTATTAATTATTATGCCTATAAGGAAGTTAGAATCGTGATTTTTAGGCGTTTTCCCCCTAGGGGGGTAATGTGCGGCCTAGGGTGGAGCCGCTAGTGGGGGCGCTGCTTAGTGCTAGGGGTAGCTACGGGGGCATGATAGGGCTTACGGGGGCTGGATGGACCCTAGATGTTTTTAAAACGGCGCTAAAACTTAGTAGAATTTATGTGATACGTAATCCTATATGGAGTCGCTAACAATTTAAGGTATTTAAAACCGTGTTAAATAGAAGACATGTTAACATTATAACTATGTAGGAATGGGTGCTACCAGTTTATTACGCAAAGGCATGTGCAAACCATGTGGGTACCGTTTTGGGACCCCTGCCTTTGTCCGTAAGGTAGCGTATCAGCGGTCTGCTAGTGGCTGGCGGCGACGGTGCCATCAATCACTAACTCCTAACTAAATTGGAGCATCTATCCTAAACTTTCAACCCCGACATACCAGACTGATGAGAGGATAAGCGTAGCAACCATGAAGCAAACATAAGTATCTCGATTATGGGGTAATCCACCCGTGCGCTCCAAGGTGCTGAACCACATGGCACTAATTGCGAGCAATACTTCAGTGACAGGCTTTACCCACTTGGGGAAGTTGCAGTACGCATAGACCACTGTGACACAGCCGCAAAACATGGTTAGAGCAATACAGAAAGACGTTTGGATCCAGGGGTATATGTTACGAGGAGTAACAGGTTTCGGTGGGTCACCCCTAGAAATTATCGCATCGCCGCGATACTGATACTTGAGGATGTCCTTAGCAATGTACTCATCGATAGACGCATTGAACTCAGGACGGGCAAGTATAGATTCAGCTGTAAGCGTTACCATGTTGTCATCATCGTCGGTGCGAAGTACCGAAACAGCAAGGGCCACAATGCTGTTAGAATACGTAGTTGAGCTCAATATCCGATCCGAAGATATTTCCAAGTCCCTAACGGCGACCGTAGTCATGCTATGGTTTGCAATCTGTTTGTAACCGAGCAGACGTCCAGATAGGCGTTGTTTTATACCAGAAAATGCCCTCGCCGACAGTGCCAAACCTACCAAAGCTGACAACCAGAGCATCCCATTTCCAACTACTCCGGTTGGTGCCAGTTTCCGAGCCTGAAGTGCTCCATAGAGCCAGCCCGCTGTGATCAGTGCCACTTCTAGCAGCGGGATAACGAAAATTATGAGAAAGGGCAAGAACGATTTTCCATAACCCGTAACCTGGCCAGCAAGATCCACGCTTCCACCGCCGCTCATGTAGTTGAATGAACTCTTGTCCAAGGCTAAAAGGGTCATCAGGGCTTCGGTACCTCCAATATTCTCCGATCCTAGCGAAAGCAGAGCCGGCCTTATCCCCATCAACCACACAGCCAGACCTCTTCCAGACGCTGCACCCATAAGCCCAACAGCAACGGAAACAGTAATATGGACAAGTATAAACATGGCAATTGCAGACTTGGGGCTTGTTACACGTTCCACGCCAAAACCAGTCTGTCTTATGGTCGTCAGAGGTGACATAAATGGTGTTTGATTTACAAAGATGCTTGTATAGTGGAGAGCCAAGGATGGGTGTGTTCCGTCATCTGTCGGCAGTTCAGATTTGTACGCACATCGGGTAGCGTCTATCGAGCAATGGTCGTAGAGAAATCGGACAATATCTGAGAGTGATTCTGCCTTTAACATGCTAATCCCGTGGTTGATGGTATCGATACTCAAAGGAAACACACTTGCGCCGCTAGTTTGCGATCTCGCGCCGCTTAAAGATTCATGACGAGGACTTTGGATCCAGCGCGCACACCCATCGGTCGGAGGAGCCGAGGTTCGCATCTTCCTTCCCACTATAAGCACTTCCCACTGATCCGCGAATACCTCGATATATAAAGAAACCGAGCGAGCGACTCTTCGCAAATCTGCCGGCGAAGTCCAGTAAATAACAACCACATCAATTCTCTTTCTTCCATTTTCCCAGCCGGAATGCATAAGCCAGTTTCCACGAGTCAGGACGGCCTTTATGCGGCGAGCCCTTCTCGCAACCCTTGCAGCACAGAAGAACGAAGTACATGCATTGGTTACGATAGTTCTATCACTCGCTCGAATGCCGATCAATATCGCACCCCAAAAGGCGATGATTTGTGATGACCATGCTGCGGTGGAAGAGACGACAATATTCTGGGCATTAGTCACTGGTAGGATCAATAAGAACGCGAGCATCCCGCAAAGCCGACGCCAGTCATAATGCATCGCGGCTGTTCAATGTTCTATGTCGCCCTTCGAATAGACATAGGACGGGATACTTCGTCGTCGCGATGGTGACAAGCTCCTCGAGGTGGTGCTCAATTTGCGGCTGAATATAGGGGGGTAGAAGAGATACTTGGTAGGGAAATCTCTTCAATCTGAGTTCGTATCACTGATGCTACACTGGCTCGGCTGCCTCCTATCAGGAATGAGGCCATGGGCGAAGTCACATACTTTATTTGACCGCCTCGCCGTATTCAAGAAGGTTGTTACAGCGGAGCCACCCCGGAAGAAGTGGGGCCACAGCTCGGCTATGGTAGCTTTTCGCTCCGGTATGATAGAACGGCCAAACGTCGGCGATTAGCGTGTGCAAAAAGCGCCAAAAAAATCTACTGCTAGTTAATCCTATCACTAAAACTATATATAAATTATAATAAGTAATAGATCTTTTTATAATATTTATTTAGTTAATAAATTAATTTAAGTAAGAAATTTTAAAGTTATATAGAATTAATACTTAAACTTTTTTCTTTCTTTATTTATATTAAAATTAATTATCTTCTTATTTTTAATAATACTTTAATATTATTATTAAAAAAATTTATTATTATATTTATATTATATAAAAGAACTTTTTTATTTATAACTTAATTTATTAATTATAATTCTATTCTAAGAAATATTCTTATAAAGTTTCTAAGATAATAAAGAACTTATTTATATATTACTTTCATAAGAATATATAAATACTATAGAAAGAATTTTTTTAATTTTTTTAAAATAAATAAAATAATAAATTTTTTATCTTTTAAAAAAATATTAATAGAGTTTAAAAATTATATAAGTAATAAATAAAATAATTATTAATTCTATTATTATATAATTATATAATAGATAATCTTATTAAATTAATAAATTTATATACTTTTTAAAATAATTAAATAAAGATATAGTACTTATTTTATAATAATAATATATTAAGAGTATAATAAGTACCTTAATAAAATATATTTACTTATAAATAAAGTAATTAATTTTTATAAATAGTATTTTATTTAATAAATTAATTAGCTAAAGATATTAAGCTTATATATTTATTAATTAACTTAAATTATATTAACTTAAAATATAATTATTACTAATAGATATTTTTTATTTATATAAGAAATAACTATTTAATTTATATAAATATATATAAAAGTTACTTTAATACTAAATCTTTTTTAATTATAACTTATTATTATATTATAATACTTAACTAATTCTAAGATATATTCTTCTTCTTAATAATATATTTACTTATTATATTTTATAAGTTAAAGAAGTTATTTATAAATCTTTTATTATTTTTTAATTATAAAGTCTATAATAGTTTATTTATAACTAATATATTATATTAATTAAGGGATAATTATTTACTTTAATTAAATTTTTTCTTCTTTAAGTTACTAATATATTAATTATTAATTATATTATTTAAAGTTATTTTATACCTAGCTAACTTAATATTAAGCTTTTTTTTAATAATTATCTTTTTTTAATAAGATATATATAATAATACTTCTTAATATTCTCTATAAAGTTATATTAATTAAGGATTATAATTATATTAAAGATATTTAAATTAAAATACTAATTTACTTTATATATATTACTAGTAATATTAAAGGTATATTTATAACTAACTTTTATTATAAGGATAAACTAAATAAAAAATTCTATTTATAAAAGTCTTAATAAAAGAGCTTTTTATATTTTAAGAATATTACTTTTAACTTAATAAGCTATAAACTATTAGAAAAGAATTATTATATTAATTATTAAATTAAGATAATATTACTATTTTTTTAATAATAATTAAACTTATTTTTTTTAACTTTTTTTATTCTCTTAAAAAGAAGAGTATCTAAGTTATTTAGTTTATAATAATAAATATTATATATTATTATAGTTCTTAAATTACTTTCCTTTTAAATCTTCTAAGTTCTTTTTACTTTAATTATTTAGTATTTACTTTAGTTATCTAGTACTTACTAAGGATACTTAATACCTTCTTTTCTCCTTCTTTTTTTCTCTTCTTTATATTTATCTTATATATTAGATTTATATCTTAGGTAGAAAATTATAAATCCTATTTAAATATTATAATTATAATATTATAAATATTATTTATATAATCTAATATTAATATAACTTTACTATTACTAGATTTTTTAATACTTTTTTTAGATACTTACTTTAAGAATTTTAATATTATAAGTTTATTTATTCTATTTTAAATATTAATTAACCTTAAAGCCTTATCTTAAGGCTTATTAAATTATTTCTTAAATAAATTATTAATAAAGCTCTTAAGATCTTTAATAAGTTAAGAGTAGAAAGTCTTTTCTTTAATAAAAGAGATACTACTTCATTAGCATTTTTAAAACTAGCTTAGAGCTTAAGGCTATATTTTAGGCTAGCCTAAGTGCTGCTTACATGCCCTAAGCATGCCTTAAATACTAAGGTATACTTATAAGCGCTTTTAATTATCTATAAGTACTTTAAATATACTTAGAGCACCCTAAGTATTTACCTAATTTATAAGTAGGTTTAATAAGTAATTTTTTAATATTAATAGAATCTATATAATAATAGGAATGCTATAGAGTATACTATATTAACATTAATAGCTTAAAAATATATATAATTAATTAAGCATTAAATTTCTATGTGAGGGTGTATTAGTAGCTATTATATAGTATCTATCTATAGCTATTATATAGTAATTTATCTATAGTTATCTATTTATAGCTATCTACTACTATTACTATTACTATTACTATTACTATTACTATTACTATTACTATTATATTTATTTATTTATTTATTTATTTATCGCAGTGTGCATAGTAGTATATATAGTAGTATATATAGTAGAGTATATAAAGTAGTATATATAGTAGCATATATACAAAGAATCCTATTATATATATATAAATAAGCGAGCATTTTAGTAGATTTTTAGTAATTTATTAAAGATATTTATACCTAGGAGTAGGGATATAAGATAATTTAGCTTAAGCTTACTTAAGTCTACTTATGAGCGCTAAAAGCGCTTAATGCTAGGGCTTAAAAAATTACTAATATTACTTTTTTATTATCTTAAATACCTACTAATAATATATTACCGCGCTTTATATAGAGTATAATTAGGTAATAGAGGAATAGTAAGACTTAAAGACCTTAAAAGCTAGTAATTAAGACTTTTAAATAAGGCTTTATATAGTTTAAAATTAGTAAGTAACTTTTTTAACTTTTATTAAGCCTTATTATTCTACTAAGTATCTTAATCTACTTAAATTTAATAGAAATTAGAATATACTTAAAGGATTTAAGTTTAAACTTTAATAACTTTTTTTTATAAATACTAACTAGTTCCTCTCTAAGTTAATAAAGATTATCTATATTTTTTTTAATTAATTAATAAAGCTATACTTTAAATCCTATCTTAAATTACTAAATTTAATAGCCTAACTATTATCCTTACTATCTTTTAGTTTCTAAAGACTCTTAAGGTTAATTTTAGCAATCTTAACTAAAAGAATATAATATAAATAAAGATTACTTCTTTAAAATAAGTTAATTAAATATTTTAAGAATACCTTACTAAATTTTAATATTAAATTAATAATATTAGTTATAATAAGATAAATTAATATTTCTACTTTTAAAAGAGATTAAGCTAAGAACTTTAAAGTTATCTAGTTTTTATTAATATTAATAACCTTATTTTTAATACCTTAGTTAATAAATACTAACTTTTAAACTCTTATTATTATTAAATTAAGGTAGTTTCTACTTTCTTTTATATCTCTATTATTATTACTTATATTAAAAGTATATTTATAGTCTATATCTTTAATATTAACTTTAATATAGTTATAGATCTCTTTATAATAAACTCTTATTTTTATTTAAGTCTTAAAGACTTACTTACCTTTAAAGAATATTAATTTTATATTAAAAAAGGCCTTTACTTATACTATAGTAAGTTAGTGTTATATAATAAAGTAAAGATACTAAGTATTATATAACTTATATACCTATTATATATAAATATATTATTATTATATAAGGGCCTCTATATAATATTTACTTATTTAATATATAGTTAAAATAAGAGTCTATTCCTTTCCTCTCTTCTTAAGAATTAGTTATATTCTATAATCTATAATATATACTTAATCTTATATTAATATATATATATTCCTATAATATTTCTAATTCTTTTACTTAATAAAGATATTAATCTATAATTAGTATACTTACTATAAGTAGTTTATATTCTAATAGTTATTAAGTTATAAGACTATAAATAAATAGTAAGTAAAGTAGATTAATAATATAA
>KI911112.1:673648-809335 GCA_000482085.2 Cladonia metacorallifera KoLRI002260
TATACTTAAAGTAGGATCTAAAGGATATTAAGTACTATAATTATAGAAAAAAAGAGTATTATTTAACTACTTATACTAAGATAAAAGATATTAATTTTAATAAAACGCTAGTAGACTAACTAGGTTAATATATAGTTAAAGAATTAGGAAAAAATAACCCTTTATTTAAAATATCCTCTAAAGAATAAGAGAAGAAGAAGAAAAACTTAATATAATCTTAGAATTAAAATTTCTAGGTATAGTATTATTAAAAGGAGGATTATAAAAAATAATAATAAAAGTCTAGCTTAATAATAAAGCTAAAGTTAATATAATTAGCTAATATTTTATAGTTAAAAAGAATATAAAATTATCTTATTTAACTTAAATAGATAGAAGCTCTATATATTATTATAATACCTACTATATAAAACTAAGTCTTTATAATAGTTAGGCCTATATTAAGGAGTTTAAAATAATCTTTTATATAATTAATAAAAAGGGTTTACCTTTATTATTAGGAATACTAAGATTAGCTTAAGAGGATATTATTATTAATTTAGTAATAAAAACTTAGTATTTTAAAATTAAGAAATATATCTTAAAATTAGTTAAGGCTTATAAGTTTACTAAATCCTTATTAAAATAATTAGAGGTATATATACTAATAATTACTAATAACTTAGCTACGCTACTTAATTCTATAATTAAAATAGTTTAGATTTAACTAGGATAATAATTTACTATAGCTTCTATAGCTTTATTTAAAGAGCTAATAAAGTATTAAGATATTTTTTTAATAAAGGAAGTAAATTACTTATTATCTTATTAAAATAATAATTATATAATTAAAATAATTATTAATCTATCTTATAGTCCCCTCTATAACTTATTAATAAAGGAGCTTAAGATTTTATAGACCTACCTTAATAATATACTTATAAAAGGGTAGATATAATATTTTACTAACCCTATAAATACTTCTATCCTATTTATTTTAAAAAAGGATAGAGGTTTATATTTATATATTAACTATTATAAGTTAAATAAAGTTATAGTAAAACACTATTACTCTTTTCCTTTAATTAGTAAAACTTTAGACTATCTTAATAATATTAAGATATTTATTAAATTAAACTTTAAAAATACCTATTATTATATTTAGATTAGAAAGGGAGATAAGTAAAAGACTATATTTTATATATAATATAAGTACTTTAAATATTTAGTAATATTATTTAAGTTAATAAATACCTTAATAATATTTTAAGCTTATATTAATAAAGCCTTTATAGGCTTATTAAATAAATTTTATATTATTTATCTAAATAATATCCTTATCTTCTCTAACTTAGAAGAGAAGTATATAAATTATATTTAATAAGTCTTATAATACTTAAGATAATTTAAATTATATATAAATCCTAAGAAATATTAATTTTATATATAAAAGATTAAATTTCTAGGATTTATTATATCTATTAAAGATATAGTAATAGATAAAAGTAGAATAAATATTATATAAAATTAGCTAAGGCTAAAGATATATTATAAAGTCTAAGTATTTCTAGATTTTATTATTTTTTTAAAAGATTTATTTAGTACTACTTATACCTAATAATACCTTTAATAGAACTATTATAGAGGAGTATATAAAAAAGAAAAAATAAACCCTTAAAATAAAGAGAGTATAAAGAATATATATTTAATAAATTTTATAATATCTTTATAAAAGTACTAATTCTAAGGTACTTTAATCTAAAAAAATAGATTAGGATTAAAATAGATATATTAGACTATATAGTAGCTAATATCCTTTCTTAATTATAGAAGAATAGCTAATAATATCTAGTTATATTTTAGTTATAAAAGATAATTATTATTAAAAGAAATTATAAAATTTATAACTAAGAGCTACTTATTATTATTATAGTATTTAAATAGTAGTAATACTATTATAAAAGAAGTTTTTATTCTATTAAAGTTCTAATAAACTATAATAACCTTAAGATATTTATAAGTCTAAAAGAACTAAATTAAAGGTAGACTTATTAAGCTATAAAGTTATTAATATTTAACTTTATAATTACTTATTAAGTAGAGAAGTTAAACTTAGCTAATATATTATTAAAATACTCTAATTATAAGTATAAAAAAGTAGTATTAGATAAGTTATTACTTATATTATAATAAAAGTTTATAAATTTAAGGGTATTATCTAACCTATTCTAGACTATAGTTAGAAAGGGAGTCTCTTATATTATAAAAGATATAAATAAAAAGTAATTATATTAATAAATAGGCTAGAAGCTTCTATTAAGTTTAATTTATACTATTTTATAAAAGAATATAATTTATTTAATAAGGCTTAGAGACTCTTATATTATAAGAGTAAGGAGCTTAAGTAAAATACTAGCTTAATAAGATAATAATATAATTAAGAAGTAGCTTAATCTTATTACTAGAGCTATTAATTATAAATAATATATTCTATATTATATAGCTAGTATAATAGCTAATAGTAAAATAGTATATAATAATTATAATAACTTAATTACTAAGTTAATTAAGGCTCTATAATTATAAAATATAGTAGTAGAGAAAGTAAAAAGAAAAGAACTTTTTAATAAATATATAACTAATATTAGTAAATAATATTTTAATAAATATAGTTTATTAAAGTATAGCTAGAGAATTTATATTTTTATTTAAAAAGTAGTAATATAAGAACTACTTAAATATTATTATAATAATCTATTAATAGGCTACTTTAGTATTAATAAGATATTAAAGCTAATAAATAAAAAATTCTACTAGCCTACTATAAATTAAGATATTAAAAAGTATATAGACTTTTATAATATCTATTAAAGGACTAAGATAAAATATTATTATTTATATAATAAGCTAAAGGTATTACTAATATTAAATAAACTTTAAAAGAAGATTAGTATAGATTTTATAATTAACCTTTCTTTAAATAAGTATAGAAACTATATTTATAATATAATACTAATAGTAGTTAATAAATATATAAAGATACTTTATTATATCTTAACTATAAAAAAGATTAATATTATTAAATTAATAGAACTATTTATTATATCTTAACTATAAAAAAGATTAATATTATTAAATTAATAGAACTATTTATTATATCTTAACTATAAAAAAGATTAATATTATTAAATTAATAGAACTATTTATTATATCTTAACTATAAAAAAGATTAATATTATTAAATTAATAGAACTATTTATTATAGAAATTATTTTAAGGTTTAATAAGCTAGATAGTATTATTATAAATAAAAGAAGTATCTTTATTAATACTTTCTAATTTAATATTTACTATAACTTATAAATTAAATATAGGCTAAGCATAGTATTTTATCCTTAAATAAATAAATAAATAAAAAAGTAGAATTAATTATTAAAGTAATACTTATATATCTATTATAATAAGTAGTAGAGTAATTAGGCAAGACTTCTACCCTTAATAATATATATATATTATTAAGTAAAGTAAGCTATAATAGGCTATAACCCTTTTAAAATAATATATAGTTATAATCTTAAAGTCTTAATAAGTATTAAGGGTAATATTATAAAAAAGAAAGTACCTACTATAGAAGAAAAAGTTAAGAAATTATATAAATTTTATAAAAAGCTAGAGAAATATTAATAAGATATAATAAGATTATCTACTAAATATTATAATAAGATATATAAACTTATTATATTTAATAAAGGTAATTTAGTAATACTATTAACTAAAAATCTTAAATAAAGATAACTTAATTAAAAGCTTTTATATAAATATATTAAACCTTTTAAGATAAAGAAATTAATAAGAAGTTAAGTCTATTACTTTATATTATTTACTACTTATAAAATCTATCTAGTTTTCTATATATCCTTATTAAAGCTATATAAGTATAAGGAAGCTAGTAGTAAAATATAAGAATATATTCTATTAAAGCTTATAGATAATAATTTAGAATATAAAGTAAAAGAAGTCTTAGATAAAATTAAAAAAAAAGGATAATACTTCTATAAAATTAGGTAGAAGGATTAGTCTCTAAAATATAATTAATAGATCTATAAAGATAATATAAAGAGATCTAAAAGAATAGTAGAAGCCTATAATAAGTAGTATAAATATAAGAGAAGAGCTTAATATTATTAAGTAGTTTAATATAAAACTAGCTATAAAGTTTCTAATAGATTAAATTAATAGTTAAATAAAGAGTATATTAAATACTCTTTTACCTAAGAATACTTATTAATTATAGAAAAAAAAAGAAAAGAGAAATAAAAATAATTTATTACTAGTAATATATAAGGATAGTATTCTATTTATTCTTAAAAGATTTATTTTCCTTCTTAATAGAAGATATTAAGTTATTAAATAACTCTAACCTAAACTTACTTATAGAAGGTATCTTCTTTTTTAAAGTCTAAATCTTTTTTACCTTTTTTAGAATAGATTTAGTTATCTTAGCTTTTACTAGTCTTTTTTTACTACTCTTAGTAATAACTTTTTTTATCTTAATAGTATTTTTAGCTATTAATTTAATAGCTTTAGCCTCTTTAGTAATAGCTACTTTCTTAATAACTATAACTCTCTTTATATCTTTCCTAGAAGTCTTAGATATTATAGCCTTTATTATCTTTTTAATCTTTATTATCTTTATAGATATACTCTCTAACTTTAAAATAATAGCTAAATAAGTATATTTTAAGGTTAATTTAGTCTTAACTATTAAAATAGTATCTAATAAGCTAACTATAATATATTTATATTTCTTTAAAGGCTTAGCTTTTTTAGAAACTAAAGCTAAAGATAAATTCTTTAAACTACTAAATATAATATACCTACTATATAAAGATAGTATAGTAGATATATTTTAAGAAATATTAAAATTAAGAAAAATCTCTACCTAAGATTTATTAGTAGAAATATATAAGAAAAGTATATAAAAAATAAGTATACTCTAGCCTTTATTATATTAAATATTAAGATAACTATCTTATTAAGTTAATAGAATTCTTAAATTAAAAAATTATAAAAATTATAATCTTTAAACTTTTTACTTAAGCTAAATTATTTTTCTATCTATATAGTAGCTATTATCTTAGAATTAAAGATAAAATATAGATAAGTAAGGGCTACTTAATAAATATTTATTTATATATTATTATTAACTTTAAGTACTTCTTCTCTCTTAAGAAAATAATAAAAAAGTTAATTTATTAAGAGGATATATTTATATAGTACCTACTCTATATTAGTAAGAAAAATAATATAGAAAGAGATATTTATAGAATAATAAGTATAATACTTATTTATATATTAAATATATATTCTTTAATTATATTAGCTCTTTATAAGGCTTATAAATATACTATCCTTACCTAGCTATATATTAATAAGATATATATAATTAATATATAGAGTATCTTATATATATACTTATAATCTAAGTTAAAAGAGTATAGGTAATATCTATAAAAGTTTAATAAAATTAAAATATTAATTTTATAAACTCTATTAATAATAGGAGTCTTAGGTATCTATAAATTTATATTAATAATAACTTATAAAACTCTATAAGAATCTTATCTTTAATAGAAGTAATTTTAAATCTTAAATTAAAGTTATTAAAAGAGATATAGAAGTATTAGATATTAGTATAGAATTTTAAAGACTATATATTAAGTCTACTATAAGCTTTTAATTCTCTTAAGAATAAAATATATTAGGGGTATAAACTATATATTATTAAGAGGCTTAAAATATAAATACTTAAGAAATAAGTATATTTACTTTAATAAAGATAAATTACTAAATTATTAAAAAAGGCTATATAACTTAATTATAAATACTAGATATCTTAGTATTATAAGGCGTTACTAAAGTAGTTATAGAATAAAAATATATAACTAAATTAGGATTTATATAAGAAGAAGTAATAAAAGGGTTATTAGAAAAATCTTAAGAATTATCCTTAATAAAGTTAATATCTTTAAAGAAGTTCTATCCTAAGCTTTAAGATAGTATTATAAAAATATTTTATATACCTTAAATAAAAATAACTAAAGGAGTAGAGTATTTAGTATATTATATAAAAAAGTTAAATAAATACTCTAATACTTTAGAGCTTACCAATAGAAAATATAAATATAAAGATATATTTAGATAAATATCTTACTCTTTATCTTATAATATATTTAAAGAAATACTCTATCTTATATACTTACCTAATATTATAGACCTCTAAAGTATAATATAAGTATTTAAAGAAATAAATAAATTATTTATAGTAGTAAATAGTATACTAGAAATAACTAAATTATTATTATTATTTAATATAAGAGAGTTTATATTATAATCTAGTATAGATATATTAAAGAATTAATAATATATATATAAAGAAGATATATTAGAAGTATAAAGAAATAATTAAAAAAAAATTAATATTAATAAGAACTTTATTAATAATTATAATAATTACTAAAACCTTTACTTTTTACTTTATAATAAGATAAATATATATAGTAACTATATTATATTATATATATCTATATAACTATAAGGCTAAATAAGTTAATAATTAGAATCTTAATTTTATTATAAATAGAAGAGCTCTTTTCCTTATATCTTTATAAGAATTTAAAGATTTTTAATAAGTCTTCTAAAGGATACTATTAATATCTATAAATAGATAAAATATATAGTTTTTAAAAATAAAACTACTAATAAGAGAAGGTAATTATTATATAATAAGGTAAAGGTACTAAGTATTATATAATTTATATACTTATTATATATAAATATATTACTATTATATAGAGGCCTTTATATAATATTCACTTATTTAATATATAGTTAGGATAAGAATCTATCTCTTTTCTTCCTCCTTAAGAATTAGTTATATTCTATAATTTATAATATATACTTAATCTTATATTAATATATATATATTCCTATAATAACTATTTAAAGATAATTTACTTAGTATCCTATTTATACTTTATAGATTATATAAATTTAACTCTTATAAAATATTTAGGAGGAATATATTATTAAATTAAACTTATCTTTAATATTAGCTAGAGAAGACTTACTTNATCTTTAAAGAAGTTCTATCCTAAGCTTTAAGATAGTATTATAAAAATATTTTATATACCTTAAATAAAAATAACTAAAGGAGTAGAGTATTTAGTATATTATATAAAAAAGTTAAATAAATACTCTAATACTTTAGAGCTTACCAATAGAAAATATAAATATAAAGATATATTTAGATAAATATCTTACTCTTTATCTTATAATATATTTAAAGAAATACTCTATCTTATATACTTACCTAATATTATAGACCTCTAAAGTATAATATAAGTATTTAAAGAAATAAATAAATTATTTATAGTAGTAAATAGTATACTAGAAATAACTAAATTATTATTATTATTTAATATAAGAGAGTTTATATTATAATCTAGTATAGATATATTAAAGAATTAATAATATATATATAAAGAAGATATATTAGAAGTATAAAGAAATAATTAAAAAAAAATTAATATTAATAAGAACTTTATTAATAATTATAATAATTACTAAAACCTTTACTTTTTACTTTATAATAAGATAAATATATATAGTAACTATATTATATTATATATATCTATATAACTATAAGGCTAAATAAGTTAATAATTAGAATCTTAATTTTATTATAAATAGAAGAGCTCTTTTCCTTATATCTTTATAAGAATTTAAAGATTTTTAATAAGTCTTCTAAAGGATACTATTAATATCTATAAATAGATAAAATATATAGTTTTTAAAAATAAAACTACTAATAAGAGAAGGTAATTATTATATAATAAGGTAAAGGTACTAAGTATTATATAATTTATATACTTATTATATATAAATATATTACTATTATATAGAGGCCTTTATATAATATTCACTTATTTAATATATAGTTAGGATAAGAATCTATCTCTTTTCTTCCTCCTTAAGAATTAGTTATATTCTATAATTTATAATATATACTTAATCTTATATTAATATATATATATTCCTATAATAACTATTTAAAGATAATTTACTTAGTATCCTATTTATACTTTATAGATTATATAAATTTAACTCTTATAAAATATTTAGGAGGAATATATTATTAAATTAAACTTATCTTTAATATTAGCTAGAGAAGACTTACTTAGAGCTAATAAAATTTCTTTAAAATTATAAACTACTATATACTATATTTAAACCCTAAAAACTAGAACTACCTTAGATTATATAGAGATATTATAGACTTAAGTACTTTTATTTATCTTAATTTTAAGGCTCTTTAATCTTAAAGATAATTTAAAGAGATTAGTATAAATACTTAATATAATCTAAGAGCTCCTACTTAGTCTAATTTAACCTTAGGTATTTATCTATATATATTTTTATATTATTCTTTTTTACTTACTTATTTAATATAATCTACTATATACCTTAAGGAATATCAAATTAATAATATAGATCCCTTATATTACTCTTAAGATATAAGAGAAGGACTTTATTATAAGTATTCTTATAATCTATAATAATTTTATTAAGGACTAATATAATAGAAAGTCCTAATTAATCCTTAAACTAAAATATAGAGGTAGCCTTATATAATTAAATAAGATTCTTCTATCTAGTGCTAATACTAATAAGATATATTAATTATATTACTTTATAGCTCTTTATATAATAGTAGGACTTAGATTCTTTAATAAGAATCTTAATAAGATTATTATAGCCTACTTTAGTATTAATGAAATCACCCCTACTTTAAGAGCTAAATTTAATAGGTAGGAAGAAAGTTAGTATAGTTAATATAGCTTAAGTAGCCTTTTAAATAGAGTATAAAACTAAAGTAGAGTTTATTTAGTATATATAAAGTAATACTAGTAATTTACTAAATACTTTTAACTTATATATATATATAAAACTAAGATCTCTTAGTTAATATTAGACTAATAATTTAATAGGCTAGTTTTAATAGTATTTATATTTTATACTCTATAAAATCTTATAATAAAGTGTTTTAATTACTAATCTTTAGCTTTATAATTATCTTAATAGCCTCCTTAAGGGCCTAAAAGTTAAACTTCTTATATTATATAAAATTCTATAGCTAACTAAAGACCTACTCACTTATAATAATATAGGCATTAATATATTTAGTAATAGATATATAAAGTTATTTAAGTATAAGGGTAATAATACTATAAATCTTAATAGCTAAGTACTTTATAGTTTTAATAGTAAAAGAGGCTACCCTCTAATATTAGTACTATAAATCAGATTAAAATAGTTATATAGTAAAGGTTTAACACTTAGATTATAAATAAAATAAATCTTCTCTATAATATTCTATAGAATAAAGAGAGATAATAAGCTATAGATTCCTTCTCTATCTTTAAAAAATATAGTTAGCTAAAACTCTTAAAAACTAGTTAAAAAAGAAGATATATTAAAAGAAATTAGATTTATTTATAGTCTAAGTTAAGTATTTATAGCTTAAATTATTATATAAATAGCTCTATGTATTAAGAAGGTTTTAACTATAATTAATACATAACTTTCTTAAAGCCTAATATAAGAGACTATAAGATACTAAAAAGATTTAATATTAAGAAGAATAGTTTTCTATATAATGAACTTATCTATCTACTTAAAGGTATATTTAGGTTTAGAAATTAAAATTTACTTATTAATTTAATTGTAGTTAAGGTACTACTTAGCTAGCCCCTACACTATAAACTTTAGTTTTATAATAAGGGAAACTCTTAAGTCCTACTATTATTAAGAATTGTCTTAAGGTTATATATAATTAGCTAGGGTAAGAGTTAATACGCTTTACTAGTAGAATACTATATAAGCTTTATACTTAAATATTTACTAAGAAGGTTTATACTTTAGAAATATTAATACTTTCTATAGTTAAATTTTTTAAGATAATTTTTATAAACTTATTATTAGTTAGCTTTATTAATTAATCTAAAGAAAATAAGAGCTAATATTAAAGCTTAGATCTTATAGTAGCTACCTAAGTCCCTTTAAGTATTTATAAAGGTTATTATACTTATTTATTACTCTAACTAGTCCTTAACTATATTCTATAACTATAATTATACTATAAGATTAAAGGATAGTTATATAACCTTAAATATAATAAAATAAAAGATATATAGATCTTAATAATATAAAGGCTTAGTAAAGTAAGTAAGTTATAGCTAATACTAAACTATATCTATAATTATTAATAAAATTATTTTATAGTATTCTAAATTAAAGCTAAATTTAAAAAGCTAATTAAATATAATTATATATAGATCTACTAGCTTCTATATAGCCACCCCCTTAGTATAAGCTAAGAGATAGTAAAAATTAAAAATATAATACCTATAATTAAGTACTAGTTCTATAGTTATAAAAGATAATAATTAATAGTTCTAAATAATATAAATACTATTAATAATAATTAAAATAAATCTTATATTAACCTAGAATATTTCTTACTTAATATACTTAAGGTATATATTATTATTACCTTATAGAGTTTAATAGCTAAGAAGATAATAATACTAAATATAATAGAAGTAATAGATATAAAGCTACTAAAAATAATAAAGCTATTTTAATAATATACTAAAATAAAGAAGAAAAGTTAAGATATTATAATAGAAGTAGCTTAAATTATTAAAGAGCTAGAATACTTAGCTCTAGTAATTACTTTAGTAGATTTATATATATTAATAACACTTTACTTATTATTTAATATTTAAAGATATCTTCTAAAGTATTAGTAGTAGTAAAAAAAGCTACTTTATTAATAAGCTAAATAATATATATACTACTATAAGAAAAGTATTTTAAGTATATAAGAAATATTATTTAAGATAATTAAAGAATATAATTTAATAATGGCCTACTTACTTAGTCTACGCTGCGCAATGGGTTGGGTCGGGTTTTTTTAGCACGTTTCTGAAGAAATCTTCTTTTATTAATAACTTTTTTGATTATTAATATAATTTTAATATTAGGGCACGATCTTAAAGCCTTACTTAAGAGCTTTAAGATGATGCCCTAATTACGCTAAACTAATCTAGGTTAGTGGAGATATTAGCGTATCGGGTTGTCGGGTCGGGTTGGGTTCTTAGAAAATCCTCAACCCAACCCAATTTCGAGTCCCTGTTTTTAAACACTAGTAGCTCTACTAGCCTATATTAGTTTAGCGTGAAAATTACCTTCTCTTCTAGCCCTTAAGCAGGGCTTTAAATCTATGCCCTAATATTAAAATTATATTAAAAATTAAAAAGGTTATTAAGAAGAGAGAGTAAAAAAGTCAAAATCTTAGTAAAAACCCATTGCGCGGCATAACTTAGTCTATTAATATTTATAAACTTTAAGGATATCTTTTTAAGTCTCTTTAATAAGGATAGCGCTAGAGTTCTTATAAGCGCTCTTACTTATATTATTTAAGTCTTTTCTATTATATACTATTCTTAAAGTAGAATAATAATAAATTCTTTATATATTTCTTATTATTAGTAAATGTAGTCTAGTTATTATTTATCTTTATAAAGTCTTAAATAGTTAAGTATTTATTAAATTAAGATTTAAAAATAAATACTATATCCCCCTTAAAGTATAATAAATAAAATAAGTTATAACTCTTTATAATTTTAAAGGCTATAGTATAAAATACTATATATAACTTAATTTATTTAATAAACTCTTTTATAATTCTCTTTTTTCTAAAGAATTTAAATAAAATAAATAATTTTATATCTATATTACTACTAACCTTAATACTCTTAGTTTATTTTAGTTAGAAGGGATATTATCTTCTTATTAAGAAATCTTTATTACTTTCTTAAAAATTTTAATATAATTATTAATTATAAAGCTAGAAGTACTTATACTAAATAAAATATAAAATAATATTTAAAATATAATAAAAAAGTTTAACTCTTTTAAAATATATTTAATAATAAATATTCTTAATAATTAAAAAAATTAAATATTTATTAGCTATAAACTCCTCTTTATTATATAAGTTAAATATAAGGAAACTAAATAAATTAAAAAAAGAAGCCTTCTTCTTATATTTATTCTCTTAAGGTACTAAGCCTTAAGTAAATAAATTAAAATATTCTTTATTTAATTAATTTATAAGTAAACTTCCTAAATATTCTCTATTTAATTTATTTAGTAGTAATTCTTTATATATAATCTTATTTACTACTATAATAAAATATACTTATATATTAAGTACTTCTTATACTTAACTAACTTATTCTAGCTAGACTTATAATAAAAGTATAATAAGTTTATATTATACTATTAATATTAAGAAGATCCTTATTAATATTAAGTATATAATAAATATTAAAATTTTATTTAAAGCTAGTAAAAAAAATTAATATTAAATAATATTTATAATACTAACTATACTTAGTAAGTAGTTAAAAAACCTAGATATTTATATATAAAAAACTAAGAATTAATAATAAAATTAATAAAATAATTTTTAATTTTTTTAACTAATTAAAAAAATATATATAGTATTAATATTAATATAAAATATAAGATTAATAATAAAATAAAATAAGTTCTTAATATTTTAAATTTTTTTATAATTATTTAAATTTAAAATAGTTAGTTTATCTAGCTATTAGTTTTCTTAAGTTAAATATTATAAATTAACTAAAATAAGTTAGTCTAGTACTAGAGTTATATAATATATAAGTATATTTACTATAATTATAAATAAAGTTATATAATTAAATTTACTATTAAATATATTAAATAGAGAATATTTAACTTATTTATCTAAGACCTAGTACCCTAGATAATAGAATATATAAGAAGGAACTTTCTCTCTTATAAATAAGATTTCCTTCTTTATATTTAACTTATATAATAGAAAGGAGTTTATAGCTAATAAATATTTAACTACTTAATATTATATTACTAATACTTTACTTTAGTTATAAATTATATTAAAGTTAAATTACTTTAATTAATTAACTAATTATTATTAATTATTATAATTTAGGGAGGATTCTTATCTTATAATATTATAACTATTTAGTTTTAATAAATTCTACTTATTATATTAATAACCTTAAGTAGGTTTCTTTTTATAATAATAATATAAAATAAAATAAATAAATAGATTCTTTATACTTATATACTTAATAAATATAAGAATAATATTATTATTTATAAATTTCTTAAGATAATTTAATAATAGTTAAATAACTTTAGAAAATAATAATTTTATTATTTTATTATTAATATCTCTACTATAGAGTAAAAAAATTTTTATAAGATATTTTTAAATTTAAAGAAAAATACTATTAAAATTAATTACTTCCTTTATTAAAAATATAATAAATAAATACTAAAAAGAAATTTTAAAACTTAAAATTATAAGAATTCTTATTAATATTTATATATAGCTCTTTATTTTAAGTATACTAAAATAAATTATTAATAGTTTATTAAAATTACTATTTAAGTTACTCTTAAATATAAAAATAATTATATTAAATTTAAGTCTATTATATTTATTAATATTTATATATTTTTTATAGCATATAATAATTAATATAATAAAATCTTAATACTATTTTATTAAGTTAATTATAATTAAAAAAGTAATAATAATAAAATTCTTATTAATTAACTATATAACTTATATTTTATATATTAATAATTAATAGAAGTACTATACTTAGATTATAACTATTAACTTTAAAAATCTTTTTTTAAAATTCTTAAAAAATTTATACTTTTATAATTTTTTAAGCTAGTTTAATATTTTATTATTAATTAATAAAAAAAATAGAGCTTATAAATAAAAATAAGTAAATAACTTAATTAAAAGATATTAACTTATATTTTAATAAGTAAACTACTAAAATTTAAGCTTCTTAATAATTTAATTTATATTTATTTTTTCTATTATTAATATTAACTCTTATATATATTTTTTTAGTAATATCAAAATATATTTAATATCTTCTATAAGTTTTATTAAAAATAATATAAATATATATATTTAAAAATTATAGTTTTAAGGTATATAAAAATATTATAAAGACCTTTTAAATTAAGAAGATTTATAATATAATAAAGAAATTAAGTAGATAAATATTATAAATAAAAAAATACTTAATAATATTAAGTTTTAATTTTATAAATATAAAAATATAAAATAAATAAATAAATAATGTATTTATAAATATTTATTAATATTATTTAGTAATAAGATATAAAGTAAACTTTTTTAAAAACTTTAAATAAAAAGTTATAAGCTTAAAGATATAAAACTTATAATAAAATAAAAATAAAAGAGTAATAATTATAAATATTAAAATAAAAATAAAAAATAATTTATATATAGCTTTAAAAACTAGTCCTAAGATTTAGTATAATTTATATAGTATTTACTATAAAAAAAACTTTTTCTATATAATAATAATATTCAAGTAATAGTAATAGTAAGATAAGATATATTTTAATTTCCTAAGGCTAAAATTTACTATATAAATAGTAGAGATAAGTTCCGCAAAGCTTAATATTAGGCCATGGTAAGAAAAATAGAAAATGGCTGAGGTATAAAAGCACCCCTACATCCTCACTACTTCTCATTCCTTGCGATCTATCACCACGTCTCAATCACTCGCAACTGAGCTTTCATATCCAAGTCCGACGCAATAATACACTTGTCTGAAGCATGCCTGAGCGAGTGTGCAGGATTTCATGGCGCAAGGGAGCCCCTTTGAGCCTCAGCATTTCACCAAGAAAAGGCTTTCTCGACTTGCCACGAGAGCTGCGAGATAAAGTCTATTGCTACAGCCTTTCTGCGCCAGAGCCTATAATATTCTGGTCTGAGACACTTGAATGGGACGACGACATATACGACTCTTCCGGGAGTCGAACAATGAAATCTTGGAAGACTGTGGAAGCTAAGTCCGCTGCTCTCAATTGTTTGGCCTGGAGCCTGCTTCTGTGCAATCGACAAGTTTCTCATGAGGCAGCGTCCATTTTCTACCGTTGGAACACGTTTCGCTTCACGGGAGATCGAAATTGGAGTTTCCTTTATGCCTTCCTCCAAATGATTGGTGAGGAGAGAAGAGATAGTCTACGGAGTCTAGAACTGCAAATGCCTCAACCTCAGCGAGTTTGGCAATACGTAGATGGTACACGCACATCTTTGACTTCTTGGCGTTTTCGAGAGGTGATTGCCCAGAGCGCATATTTAGAACGCAACTCACCGCCATTTGCGGAAGGGAGAGTTGACCACTTGGACCCAGCCATCGAAGCTTGCTTTCGTATACTCGGCAAGAACAGATCTCCACTATCACTGGTGCTAGTATTGGACATGCATTTGCTTCCTGGGCTGGAAATGTATCATGATCCTCATGCTCGAAAAGACTGGGATTTCAGTCTGGATCTGCCAGTCGTGATTGAAAAATGTCGTCAAGAGCTTACAGCGGATTCCAGCGCTATAAGTAAGGTAGAAGTTCTATGGAAGGGCGAGTGTGGGAGGGACCAATTTACGAGTCAGACGAAGCTCATTCAGGATAAGGGATGGGTGATTATAGATGCGAAGGAGAGGTACATCCACTACGACAGATATTCTAACTTCAATATGCTATTCACGCTGCGCAGGAAGGAAGACTCAGTGGCATCCAGTATCAGGAATTCTGAATGATCTGAACAGCGTCGCCGAGGGCCCTATTGTAGCCGGCTCATCACATGCCTCTATACCTAGGCGTTCTACGTGGAAGACCAATCAACTATTAGAAGAGAATGCCTCTCAAGAACACTCGTCAATGGCGTTCAGCTTGGGGCAGTCTTGAAATTTCATGGTTTTAATTAGGCCCCTACGATTGTGCCTTTACAGTTTGAGTTTTACTTGCAACATACTGTTGCCTCCTTCCCCGAACTCTCGCCTCCATCCTCGATACAACTCCAGAGCATAACACGCTTCTAGTCCAATCTTAAGTATAACGAAAATCTCGATACTTGCTTTCTCCCACGCCGTCAATGTCCGCTAAGACAATCAATACGCTGCGGATGTGAGGGGAGTTTTTAGGAGATCATTGTGGCCATTCCTCTCCGGGGGGCTGTTATTTTGGGGGTGATTGCCGCTTTGTATTCGACTTTGACTGCTTGGAAGCCATTGCAACTCCATCGTATTCATATAAAGTGTTCTTGGAGCTTCAAAAGATGATAAGAATGTTATTGGTGCGTAGTGGAAATAGGAACAAGCTCACATGCCAAGAATTCGCAAAAGTTTTGGAATACGCTAAATCCGTAGATTGGCCATCAATCCCGCAATTCCCAATTGACTTATATACATCAGCGTGGTAGTTCTCTGTCTCTACAACTTTGACTGCCATCTATCATACATTGGAACAAAATTGGGGTTCAATGCCTTTGAAGACAACTCTTCATCGCCACCCCCCACCAACAATTGTTATAAGCTCAGGAATGAACAATGACACCGGACATCCAATTCCTTTTTGGACAGCCTGTCACAGCTGTAGCTCAATTTCCGCGCACTTTGGAATTTAATTAAATGATCAAGTGGCCTGCTGCTCCTGTGCCATCTGAGTAAACTGGCAAGGAAGACGTTGACCTTGTACAGCTCAAGCGCTTCGCAAGACATGATTCTTCAGGCCTCGGTCACCCTGGGGCTGTAAGTTTCATCCAACCTTCTCAGACAGCTTCCTGACTGCATGATATTATCCAGAATTCGAGAGTGTAGATCCTTCCCATCGACTTGAGTCCATCAATTTCCAGGAAGTGAGCCAAAACCTTTCACTACAACGCTATCTATCTTCGAGCAGCATCTCATCGATCATGGCATATACCCTGAAGTATATGGTGGTATCCAGAGTCTGCAAGAATCGCACGACTAGAAAGAGATATTTACAAGACTTGCACTACGATGAGCCTCCCTATCGCCGTTATGCTTGACTCGTGAGGGGTTTCTCTTCCATTCTTGGCGCTACTTGCGAGACGCGGTCTACCTCGTCTGAGGGACGAAATGACGGCGAGTCATGTGTAGCGGGACAAGAGGCTTCATCGCATGTCAATACAAGATGATGAATAAGGTGGAGAGGCATTTGACACGGTTTATACATGATGATTCGATCCTGCGTCTACGTCCGACACGCAAGGCAGCGAAATCAGTTTTGCAAAGGGTGATGGCTTATAAGCATCACACTGCGATGGTATACAAGATATTTTTGCGAGTTTGCATCCCTGGCATAGTCCTTGTGGTCCATCTATGATCCTTTAGGTTGTTTGTTCCCTAAACTTTTCCCATCCCACGTATTTGCATCCGTAATGAAAATATGTACCTTTGATTTATTATATAACTTAAACTATACTAAAAAGCCTCTTGTTAGCCTCTTTACTATAGGCTTATCTTAGGTATAACAGCCAAATCTTAATTAATATAACTCTATAAATAATAAGCGCTCTTAATTAAATTACTTTAATAAAATATAAAGCTACTACTAGAGATAGTAATATAATATAGATATATAACTCTTTCCTTTATAAATCTACTTTAATATCTTATTTTAATATTTTTAGTAAGGGAATTATATTCTTAAGATACTTTAATTTACTTTAATAAAATATAGTAGATAAATTAACTACTTTTAACTATTTAAAAGATTATTATTTCTTAATTTTTAATAATATTTATTTATTTAAATTTATTCTATACTATTTATAACTTATAATTAAAATTTTATATAATATTTTAAAATAGTAATTAATAATCTTTATTACTTATAAAACTTTTAAGAAAATTTAAGTATTAAAATTTATTAATACTTTTTACTTATTTACTTCTACTATAAAATTTAGTTTAAAGATTATAATATTAAACTTTTTTTCAATATATTAATTTAAAAAGGACTAAGTAAATTATATATTATAATATAAATTATTATAATATAAGCCTATTATACTTTACTAGTACTATATAATAGAACTATTAAAAATTACTTAAAGATATAAAATAATAGTAGTAAGTATTAGTTTATATTAAAAAATTAATTATTAAAAATTCTACTATTATAAAGTATATACTCTTTAAGCTTATTAAAATAAAGTAAAGTAATATAGTATGTTCTACTTATTTATATTAATATAATATAAATATTATATTTATATTAACTTATTATTAATAATAAGCTACCTTAATAGTTATTAGTTATTATAAGTTTTTTTTCTCTTAAATATTAATTTACTAATATAGAGCTTCTATTATATATAGTTATACTACTAATATAGTTCTAAAAGAAAGTAACTTTATTAATATAAAGCTTATTAAACCCCTTTAAAATCTAGTAAAAAAAGAAAGGAAAAAAGTTTTTTATATAAAAACTTATTTTAATATTATTTATTATATAATTCTATTATATAATATACTTATAGCTTATAGATTATTATTTATTATTATTATTATAATAATTATATTAAAGGTAAGTTATTATATAGTAATTATATAGTATAATTATAATAAAATATTATTAATATTAATTCTATCTTATTTTCTTTTTTTTAATAATAAATATATTTTTATAAGTATCTTTTATATTAAAATATTATACTACTTTAAACTAATATTAATAATTCTAAAGTTATTTTTATTAAATATAGTAAGTATTTTATTTATTATATACTACTTATATACTACTTATTATTAATAATTAGTAGTAAATCTTTTATATATAAATTATCTTTAATTATATAAAATTTATATTTATAATATAATATTATTTTATTTATAATATAAGAGAGCTTATTATAGTATATAGTATTATTATAAAATAAATTATTATTATAATTTATAATTATAACTTACTAATATTTTAAATCTTTACTTTCTTTATTAAAGAGGTAGTAGTATTAATTACTATAATTATTAACTTTTTTATATTATTTAAAGTAGCTTTATATATTAAAAGCCTTTATAAAAAGATTTCTTAATAATATAAAAATAAGTTTCTTACTTTAAGGATATAAAATAGTTAGTAAGTCTAATAGCTAGTATTATTATTAAAAAAGTAAAAATATTAATAAGTAATATTCTTTTCTTATATTACTATATTAACTTATTATAAAAAATAAGTTAAATTATTTATATATTTTTTACTTATAATATCTATCTTTATTCTTTTAATTTTATTTATATATATATACTATACTCGCTGCTAACTCTCTATAGAGAGAGTTAAAGAAGTAGAAGAAGAGAGAAAGAAAGAAAAAAAAAGAAAGAAAAAAAAAGAAAGAAAAAAAAAGAAAGAAAAAAAAAGAAAGAAAAAAAAAGAAAGAAAAAAAAAGAAAGAAAAAAAAAGAAAGAAAAAAAAAGAAAGAAAAAAAAAGAAAGAAAAAAAAAGAAAGAAAAAAAAAGAAAGAAAAAAAAAGAAAGAAAAAAAAAGAAAGAAAAAAAAAGAAAGAAAAAAAAAGAAAGAAAAAAAAAGAAAGAAAAAAAAAGAAAGAAAAAAAAAGAAAGAAAAAAAAAGAAAGAAAAAAAAAGAAAGAAAAAAAAAGAAAGAAAAAAAAAGAAAGAAAAAAAAAGAAAGAAAAAAAAAGAGAAGGAGTCTTTAAGTATATTATTATACTATATATATACTATATATAATTTAAATTTAATATTAATATAATTAAATCCCTAAAAACTTCGCCCTAGAGAGGGTAGAGAAGGAGAGAAGATAAAGAGAGAAGATATTAAAAAAGAAAAAAAGAAAAGTAAAGAGAAAAAAAAAGAAAAAAAAACTATAGCCTTAGTAATAAATTATTTTTATATTATTATTATATATACTAACTACTTTCATATAAGCTTAATTTTTTTTTAATATTTAGTATTTAAAGTTTAATATTAATAATACTTACATCTTAAAATTATTTTTTTAATAATAAGACTTTTCTATTTATAATATTAAATGTTTTTATAGCTATAACTTATTAATTACTTACTATATATATAATATTAATATATTAATTATAATATAATAAATTTTTTATATACTTTTTTAATATTATTAATTCTTCTATTTTTTATTATATTAATAATTTATAGTAAGTATATAATATTTATATCTTAATAAATATATAATACTTATATCTTAATATATTTATATTATCTCTTTATTTTTATAATATTACTATTATATATAGCTACTTATTTCTTTAAATCCTTTTAATTATCTCTTTATTTTAATTAAGTATAATAGTAATATAGTTTTATTATATTAAATAGCTTAATATATTATATAATTTAAGTTAACTTTTTTTTTAACTTTTATTATTATTATATTTATTTATTATAAGTATATTTTAATATTAGTATAATATTAAATTCTACTTTTAATATTTATTAATTATAAATATTATCTTATTTAGTTTACTTAACTTTATATTAAATATTTTTTTATTTTATATTTTATTAATAATTTCTTCTACCTCTTACTATTTCTTATTATTAATAAGTTTAGGGAGTTATATAAATTCTATTAATTCTATATCTTTATATAATTAGTAAGGCTTAAGTAATAATATATAAAAAATATTATAAATTTAATAATTTATAAATAATATTAAGTAGTATACTTATACCTTAACTTTATTATTTATTTTAAATAGGCTAATAAACTAATAAGATAACTTCTTATTAAATTATCTTTATTTAAGGTTTTTAATTAATAATATTATTAATTTACTTATTTTATATTTTTTAATAAGTACTTTTTATTATAATACTTTATTTATATTTTTTTAATAAGTAATTTTTATTATAATAATATATTATTAATATACTTTTATTTTATTTTAGTAGCTTTATAATTATTTTATATATTTTTTTACTATAAATATCTTCTCTTTTAAAGAGCTATTTTTAACTTTTTAATAAATTTTAGCGTTATAATTATATATTATAAAAAATAATAAGTAGCTAATACTATTATAGTAATTATTATTATATAAATTTAATAATAAATAATAATATAGTTTAATTAATTTACTTTAAATTTATAAATATCTATAAAAAGTATTTTAATATTTAATTTTACTTTTTTATTTATTTATTTATTTATAAATAAAAGGTAGTACTTATCTAGCACTTAATTATTATATAATAATAAATATTTAATTAAAATATATTAATAAATAAAGTACTTTATTTATTTACTACTTCTATTAGTATATTAAATTTATAAGATATTTAAAAAAAAAAGCTCTACTAGTCCTTTAACTATAATTATTTTCTTAATTATAAGATAATAAATTATTTTTATAAATCTATTAATTATTATTAAAATAAAATTATAGATAATACTATTATATTTACTTAAAGGTAATTTTATTATAAAATCTATAGTTAACTCTTACTATAACTCTTTTAATAAAGGTAAGAATTATAATTTTTTATAAAAGTAATATTAAAGGATCTTTATCCTTTAATAAATATTATAAGTCCTAATATAGCTTTATATTTACTTTATAATATTAGCCTAATAATATTTATACTATAAGAGCTCTAGTATTTTTATAATATTAAAATATTCTATTAAGAGATTATTATAGTACTTATTAATTAGCTTTTATTATAAAGTACTATCTATCTATAAATTTATTTTTATGGATAAGTTTAGCTAGAGTAGTTATAGTAACTTATCTAGACTTATCTACTTAATATTAGAATTAAATTATGCCTAGATAGAGTAGCTTTAGCTAAGGCTTATTTAAAACTTATCTAAACTTATC
This sequence comes from Cladonia metacorallifera KoLRI002260, assembly GCA_000482085.2. Lineage (NCBI taxonomy): Eukaryota > Fungi > Ascomycota > Lecanoromycetes > Lecanorales > Cladoniaceae > Cladonia > Cladonia metacorallifera. The sequence goes on from KI911112.1 coordinate 695,501, forward strand.
TACACTAGTAATGCACTAGTAAAATTTTTTTAAATAATAATAATTATTTATACTATTAGTACTATAGCTCTATAACTTTATAGCCCTATAGTTTTAACCCTAATATAGAATAATTATATATAGATTTTTTATAAAAATTCTAAATCTAAAATTAGACTTTAAATAGAAATTAAGATAGGCTTTAGAAAGCTCTTCTAAAGTTCTTATTTTTAGCGCTAGAAACTAAACCTTAATAAGCCTTAAATAATATTACTATATATAGTAATATTAGACTATTTTAGTATATAATTTTTTTAAGGTTTTTTAATATAGCTAAGTTTAGATAAGTTTAAATAAGTTTAAGAGGCTATTCTAGTTTTACTAAGACTTACTAAGTTTATTCTATAGATAGCTACAGTAGCCTTAGAGCTATATAAAACTCATCTAGAAATAAATTTATAGATGTCTTTTAATATATATAGTTACCTTTTATACTTAAAGAGATTTTTTATTAAAAGATTAGTTTATATAAATTATATAATACTAAGCTATAATAGTATTTTTATTTTTTTAGAACTTTATAACTTATTTATTAAGGTTTTATAATTTATAAATAACTTATTTTAGTAGTTTTTAATACTTTTTATAAAAGCTTTTAAAAAGTTTCTTTATAATTCTTTTTAATATTATTACTTAAATATTTATAACTAGAAAAGTTATCTATAATATATTATTATTAGTATATATATATAACTTAGACTTCTTCTTTAATTATAGTAATAATTTATTTTATAAAATTAATAAAAGAGTTATATTATAAAAAGAAGTACCTTTATAATTAAGTTACTTTAATAAAGAATTAATAAAATTAGTTTTCTCTATATAATATATTATCTTAAAGTTATATATTATAAGCTTAAGTACTTAGCGCATTTACTATAATATTAGCTCTTTTAATTTTATAAACTTTTATAATTTATTATAATTTATTAGTACCTTAGTTAAATATAAGCTTCTTTTTAAATAATAATATTATTACTTAAAAGTATTTATTATTACTAATAATTTTTAGTTATATATTTTATAATTTTACTTTACTAATACTATTTTATATAATTAAAAGGCTATAAGCTACTAATAGCTTATATTATTAAATTAAGATAAAATATTAGTAATAGTAAAGGTTAATATATTAATTTTAACCCTAATTTTTTATACTAGTTTAAAATATTATAATAATAGTACTTTTATAAATTTTTAATATAATTATTAAAATACTTACTCTATATTATTAAGTTATTTTAATAGTTTTATCTTTATATTCTTTTTACTACCTTTTAAAAGGCTAGTAAGAAGTATAGTAATAGTAAAGTAATAATAAATAAAATAATAATAAAAGTTTATAAACCTTAAAAAGACTTAGACTTCTTAATAAGTCTTTAGCCTTAGTTATTCTTTAATAATAGTAACTTTATATAGATCTATCTCTATACCTATAATTAATATAATAAATCTTAAGAATTTAATTTAAGTAGTATTAAATATATACTTCTTTAAATTTATATATAATTAATATTATTAAAGTTATTATAATATTTATTTAATATACTATTAATAATTTACTAACTCTTTTAAAAAGACTAGTATATTATTTAAATATATTATATATATTATATTTATTAGCCTAGCTAAGGCTTAATTAATATATACTTAAAAAGTAGTAGGAGTATTTATAAGCTTAAATAATATAATAAAATATTTAAAGTAATTATAATATATATAAAATAATATTTTCTATTTATTATTATACTTAATAAAAATATAATAATATATATCTTTTAAGTTTAACTTTAAAAATCTCTTAGTACTATATAAGTAGTTTAATATCTTAGTAATAAAAAATAATAAGTACTTATTTTTTAAATTATTATATTTAATCCTTAATAATCTATATAAAGATATAGCCTTCTATCCTTTTTTAGTATAAAAAGGATAGGTATTCTTATAAATAAAATAGAATATATTATTAATTTTTTTACTAAAGTATTATTAAGGTAGTAATATAGCTCTACTATATCTATAAATTTATTTCTAGATAAGTTTTATGTAGCCCTAGGGCTACTATAGCTACCTATAGAATAAACTTAGTAAGTTTTAGTGAAACTAGAGTAGCTCTATAAATTTATCTAAACTTATCTAAACTTATTTAAACTTATCTAGACTTAGCTATATTAAGAAACCTTAAAAAAATTATGCGCTAAAATAGTCTAATATTACTATATATAGTAATATTATTTAAGGCTTATTAAGGTTTAGTTTCTAGCGCTAAAAATAAGAACTTTAGAAGAGCTTTCTAAAGCCTATCTTAATTTCTATTTAAAGTCTAATTTTAGATTTAGAATTTTTATAAAAAATCTATATATAATTATTCTATATTAGGGTTAAAACTATAGGGCTATAAAGTTATAGAGCTATAGTACTAATAGTATAAATAATTATTATTATTTAAAAAAATTTTACTAGTGCATTACTAGCGTAAATAAGTTTAGATAAGTTTTAGATAAGCTTTAGCTAAAGCTACTTTATTTAGGTATAACTTAATTCTAATACTAAGTAAATAAGCTCTACTAAGTCTAAATAAGCTACTAATACTACTCTATCTTAAACTTATCTATAAAATAAATTTGTAGATGTAGAAGTATTATAAGGCCTTAAAGGCCTTAGTATAGTAAGTGCTATACCCTTAATACTTATTAATACTATTACCTCTATAGCACTTATTAATAACTCTAGCTACTAAATCCTTTATTATTATATATTTATATTAATAGTTAATTTTAATAAGTTTACTTNGAGTATTTATAAGCTTAAATAATATAATAAAATATTTAAAGTAATTATAATATATATAAAATAATATTTTCTATTTATTATTATACTTAATAAAAATATAATAATATATATCTTTTAAGTTTAACTTTAAAAATCTCTTAGTACTATATAAGTAGTTTAATATCTTAGTAATAAAAAATAATAAGTACTTATTTTTTAAATTATTATATTTAATCCTTAATAATCTATATAAAGATATAGCCTTCTATCCTTTTTTAGTATAAAAAGGATAGGTATTCTTATAAATAAAATAGAATATATTATTAATTTTTTTACTAAAGTATTATTAAGGTAGTAATATAGCTCTACTATATCTATAAATTTATTTCTAGATAAGTTTTATGTAGCCCTAGGGCTACTATAGCTACCTATAGAATAAACTTAGTAAGTTTTAGTGAAACTAGAGTAGCTCTATAAATTTATCTAAACTTATCTAAACTTATTTAAACTTATCTAGACTTAGCTATATTAAGAAACCTTAAAAAAATTATGCGCTAAAATAGTCTAATATTACTATATATAGTAATATTATTTAAGGCTTATTAAGGTTTAGTTTCTAGCGCTAAAAATAAGAACTTTAGAAGAGCTTTCTAAAGCCTATCTTAATTTCTATTTAAAGTCTAATTTTAGATTTAGAATTTTTATAAAAAATCTATATATAATTATTCTATATTAGGGTTAAAACTATAGGGCTATAAAGTTATAGAGCTATAGTACTAATAGTATAAATAATTATTATTATTTAAAAAAATTTTACTAGTGCATTACTAGCGTAAATAAGTTTAGATAAGTTTTAGATAAGCTTTAGCTAAAGCTACTTTATTTAGGTATAACTTAATTCTAATACTAAGTAAATAAGCTCTACTAAGTCTAAATAAGCTACTAATACTACTCTATCTTAAACTTATCTATAAAATAAATTTGTAGATGTAGAAGTATTATAAGGCCTTAAAGGCCTTAGTATAGTAAGTGCTATACCCTTAATACTTATTAATACTATTACCTCTATAGCACTTATTAATAACTCTAGCTACTAAATCCTTTATTATTATATATTTATATTAATAGTTAATTTTAATAAGTTTACTTATAATCTATTTATAAGCTTCTATATATTTTTATAGGTAGAATTTTATATAGATATTATTTTACTCTACTTTAAGCCTTTAACTTTAACTTTAAAGATTAAAGTAATTAGAATTATAATATAAATTTATTATACTTTATTAATACTATATAATAAAACTATTAAGAATTACTTAAAGATATAAAATAGTAATAGTAGATATTAATTTATATTAAAGAATTAATTATTAAGGATTCTACTACTATAAGGCATACGCCCTTTAAGCTTATTAAGATAAAATAAAGTAATATAATATATTCTACTTATTTACACTAATATAGTATTAATATAATACTTATATTAACTTACTACTAATACTAAGTTACTTTAATAGCTACTAGTTATTATAATTATAGTAATTAAAAAAGCTAGGAAATACTTTTTAATATTTATTATATAATTTTAAATAAAATACTTTATATTAAATAATAAATATACTAAGTAAATCTAAGTTTAGTAAAGAATATATAAATATTAAATTAATAATTAATAATATAATACTATAATTAAAGAAATATTAATTTAATTTATAATTAGTTTACTTATTAAAGGACTTTCTAGTTTTTTAATTTAGATAATTTTTATAAATTTAACTTTAAAGAATTATTTAAATATCTAGAAGAGAGGATCTCTACTATATATAGTAATAGGTTTATAGATTTATTTATTAAAATCTATACCTTATTTCTTATTTTCTATAAGATTAAATATTTATTAGGTAGGAGTAATTTTTTATTTTTTAAAAATCTTAATCTCTTAAGAGTATTAATATATATTTATTCTTTAATATTATATAATTTCTTTTATAAAATTTTTCTAATTTTTTTATTTATAAGTCTTTTTAAAATTAATAATTTTATTAAATTCTTAGTTACTACTTTTTTAATAACTATTTAAAATAACTTTTTAAAGTAATAAAGGAAAATTATTCTTTTTATACTTTTTATAAGTATAGCTAGCTTATAAAAGTTTAATATTATAATAAAAGTATTTATTAAATATTTTATTAATATTTAATAAATAAACTTCTTAACCTTTAGTAGCTAGCTTATTATATTAGTAACTTTTTCTTCTATATATTAAAAATATTTTTTTTATATCTTTATTAATTCTTCTTATACTTTTATATTTATTATATATAAATTATAAAAATAAATAAAAAAGTTTTTTAAACTTTAATTAAAAAGTAAAATACCTTTTTTTTTTTTAATAATTCTTTTTTGCTAAAGATCTTAGTCTACTTAAAATTTAGTAATTTTAAGACTTTCTTATTTAATAATACTATCTAATATTTTACTAGTCTCTTAGAAAACTATTTAGACTTTTATTTTTTTAAGAGGTACTAGTAGTACTAGTTATTATAATATATAATTTAAAAATAATTAATATAGCCTACTTTATTAAATTTAGAGATTTCTTTTTTATTAAGTAATTAAGATATTTTTTATAATAACTACCTACTTACTCTATAAGTATTTATTTTTATAGTAGCCTTTTTTTATAGCTATAATATTTTACTTAAAATAAATTTTATTTCTCCTTTTTTTTCTATCTTTTTTCTTTTTTTTAAAGGCTTTAAAGTTACTACTAAAATAGTTTTCCTCTTTTCCTTTTTTTAACTTAATTAAAAAGTTAAATTAGAGGATTTTCTTTTTTAATATTTTTTATATAATTTATTATTAATTATATAAACTTTTAAGATAAGTTAGATTAACTTTAATAAGTTATTTATTTTTATTAACTTATCCTTAATTTCTTTATTAAAGCTATTTTTATAATAATATATTTAAATTAACTTATTTTAGTTTATTCTTAAGCTTATTTTATAAAACTTTATTATATATTTTATAGCTAGGCTCTTTTATTAAAGATTTATTAATTATTATTTAAATCTTTTTTACTATATACTATCCTTAAAGTAGAATAGTAATAAATTCTTTATCTATTTTTTATTATTAATAAAGATAGTCTAGTTATTATTTATATGAATAAAATCTTAAATAGCTAAGTACTTATTAAATTAAAATTTAAAAATAAATATTATATCCTCCTTAAGATATAATAGATAGAATAGGTTATAGCTTTTTATAATTTTAAAAATTATAATATAAAATACTATATATAGCTTAACTTATCTAATAAATTCTTTTATNCTTTTTATAAGTATAGCTAGCTTATAAAAGTTTAATATTATAATAAAAGTATTTATTAAATATTTTATTAATATTTAATAAATAAACTTCTTAACCTTTAGTAGCTAGCTTATTATATTAGTAACTTTTTCTTCTATATATTAAAAATATTTTTTTTATATCTTTATTAATTCTTCTTATACTTTTATATTTATTATATATAAATTATAAAAATAAATAAAAAAGTTTTTTAAACTTTAATTAAAAAGTAAAATACCTTTTTTTTTTTTAATAATTCTTTTTTGCTAAAGATCTTAGTCTACTTAAAATTTAGTAATTTTAAGACTTTCTTATTTAATAATACTATCTAATATTTTACTAGTCTCTTAGAAAACTATTTAGACTTTTATTTTTTTAAGAGGTACTAGTAGTACTAGTTATTATAATATATAATTTAAAAATAATTAATATAGCCTACTTTATTAAATTTAGAGATTTCTTTTTTATTAAGTAATTAAGATATTTTTTATAATAACTACCTACTTACTCTATAAGTATTTATTTTTATAGTAGCCTTTTTTTATAGCTATAATATTTTACTTAAAATAAATTTTATTTCTCCTTTTTTTTCTATCTTTTTTCTTTTTTTTAAAGGCTTTAAAGTTACTACTAAAATAGTTTTCCTCTTTTCCTTTTTTTAACTTAATTAAAAAGTTAAATTAGAGGATTTTCTTTTTTAATATTTTTTATATAATTTATTATTAATTATATAAACTTTTAAGATAAGTTAGATTAACTTTAATAAGTTATTTATTTTTATTAACTTATCCTTAATTTCTTTATTAAAGCTATTTTTATAATAATATATTTAAATTAACTTATTTTAGTTTATTCTTAAGCTTATTTTATAAAACTTTATTATATATTTTATAGCTAGGCTCTTTTATTAAAGATTTATTAATTATTATTTAAATCTTTTTTACTATATACTATCCTTAAAGTAGAATAGTAATAAATTCTTTATCTATTTTTTATTATTAATAAAGATAGTCTAGTTATTATTTATATGAATAAAATCTTAAATAGCTAAGTACTTATTAAATTAAAATTTAAAAATAAATATTATATCCTCCTTAAGATATAATAGATAGAATAGGTTATAGCTTTTTATAATTTTAAAAATTATAATATAAAATACTATATATAGCTTAACTTATCTAATAAATTCTTTTATAGTTCTTTTTTTTTCAAAGAATTTAAATAAAGTAAATAATTTTATACTTCTATTACTACTAACCTTAATACCTTTAAGTTTATCTTAGTTAGAAAAAATATAATTTTTTTTATTAAGTAGCCTTTATTACTTTTTTAAAAATTTTAGTATAATTATTTATTATAAAGTTAAAAGTACTTATATTAAATAAAATAGAAAATAATATTTAAAATATAATAAGGAGATTTAACTTTATTAAGATTATATTTAGTAATAAGTATTTTTAATAGTTATAAAAAATTAAATATTTATTAGCTATAAATTTTTATTATTATATAAGTTAAATATAAAGAAATCTAAATAAATTAAAAAAAAAGTCTCTTTTTTATATTTATCCTCTTAAGGCGCTAAATCTTAAGTAAATAAATTAAATATTCTTTATTTAATTAATTTATAAGTAAACTTTCTAAATATACTCTATTTAATTTATTTATTAATAATTTCTAATATATAATCTTATTTACTAATATAATAAAATATATTTATATATTAATTATCTTTTATATTTAATTAACTTATTTTAACTAGACTTATAATACTATCCTATAAAGTACTATATAATATATATAAAGTTCTCTTAGAATTTATAATTTAAATAATTTAATATATTATTTTATTTTATACTATTATAATTCTAAAGTCCTATTTAAAACTAAAGTCTAATTTATAAGATAAATATAAGAAAAGAAATTCTAAAAGAGAAGTTACTAATATTTATATATATAAGATAATAAGTATTAAATAACTAAAATAAATATTAAATAAATAAAATATAAAAGTATTTAAAAATTTTAAAAGATAAATACTAAATAAAAAAAATAAAAAAAATATAAGAAATTTAAAAAAAAAAGTATTTTAAGAACTTTAATAATACCTCCTTTTTATTAATTATATTTTTAAATAAATATTTAATTCTATTTTATTAAAAGAAATAAATTATTACTATTATTATTAAAATTAGACTTAAAAATTTTTATATTAGATTTTAAAGTACTTAATTCTTTAAAGTTCTTTAATCTAGCTTTAAATATAAAGTAGTTTAGATATTATAGCTTAAATAATTTAAATATTAAAAAAAAATAAACTTCTAAAATAGCTATAAAATTATAAAAAAAATTTAATTTTTTTAAAGAGAGTCTATTAAAATCTTTTTATTATATATTAAATTCTAGTTAAGAATATTTTATCCTAAAATTAATAATAGTTATTATAAAATAGTATTATTTTTTTAAAAGTTAATTATAAAATAAAATATAAAAAATATCTAACTTAAAAATAAGTTATTAATAATAAGCTTAAAAAACTAATATAAAAATATTATAATAAAATTAGTTCTTAAAAAAGCTTTAAATAATAAATATAAAAATTAATAATTTAAATAATAATAAAAAAACTTCTTAAATTTATTTAAAACTTCTTTATAAGCTATTAGATTTAAAGTTTTAAATATTAAATTAAATTAAATTCTTAATAATATTTATTTATAAATTCTTATTAATTTAATTTATTTTCTTAGTAAATAAATTTTTTCTAAATAAACTTATATATTTTTCTTATTAATAAAGTTAATTTAATAAGATTTAGGCTCTAACTTTATTTATAAATACTAGTCTAAGTTAATAAAGAAGAAGATATATAAAATTATTTTTAAAAAATAATTATTTATTATAAACTTAGCTAATAATAATTATTTAGTCTAATTATTTTATAAAAAGTTATAAAATATTTAAAGATATTAAATACTTTATAATTATATTAATATTTTCTATTTAATTATTAATTTTAAAATAAAAAATAAAAAATAAGTTAGCTTTAATATCTACTTAAAAATAAATTTTATAATAAAAATAGCTCTTAAACTAAATACTTTAATCTATAATAATAAAAGATAATAAGCTATAATTTTTTTATATAAAAGTATAGAATACTAAGATAGTATCTTTAATAATAATAAAATTTATAAAAATATATCTCTTTTTTTAATAAGATAATTAATTATTATTAGAATATTAAAATATTACTAATTAGAATAATCTTTATTAATATAATATAGGCTTATTATGCTCTACTAGTGCTATATAATAGAATTACTAAGGATTACTTAAAGATATAAAATAGTAGTAGTAGGTATTAGTTTATATTAAAGAACTAATTACTAAGGATTCTATTATTATAAGATATATACCCTTTAAGCTTATTAAGATAAAGTAGAGTAATATAATATATTCTATTTATCTATATTAATATAATATTAATATAATATTTATAGTAGTTAACTACTAATATTAAGCTACCTTAATAGCTACTAGTTATTATAGTTATCCTCTCTTTTAAATATTAGTTTATTAGTATAGAACTTCTACTATATATAGTTATATTATTAATATAGTTCTAAGAGAAGGTAGTTTTATTAATATAAAATTTATTAAAACCCTTTAAAACTTAATAGAAAAAAGAAGAAAAAGAGTCTCTTATATAAAAACTTATTTTAATATTATTTATTATATAATTTAGTTATATAATATACTTATAGCTTATTAATTATTTATTATTATAATAGTAGTTATATTAATAGTAAGTTATTATATAGTAACTATATAATATAATTATAGTAAATATATTATTAATATTAATTCTATCTTATTTTCTTTTCTTTAGTAATAAATATATTTTATATTAAGGTATTATACTACTTTAAACTAATATTAATAATTCTAAAGTTATTTTTTATTATATTAATAAGTTTTTTATATATTATATACTATATATATACTTACTATTACTAATAGTTAGTAGTAGACTTTTTATATATAAATTATTTTTAAATACTTAAAATCTATATTTAGTTAATAATACTATTTTATTTATAATATAAATAAATTTATTAAGGCTTATAATCTTATTATAAAATAAGTTATAGTTATAACTAATAGTTATAACTTATTAATAAGTTTAGATCTTACTTTTTTTTATTAAGAAGATAATAATATTAGCTATTATAATCTTAAACTCTTTTATATTACTTAAAATAGCTTTATATATTAAGAGTCTTTATAAGAAGGTCTCTTAATAATATAAAGATAAGTCTTTAACTTTAAAAATATAAGATAGATAGTAGACCTAAGAGTTAATATTATTATTAAAGAAAATAAAGATATTAATAAATAATATTTTTATTTTATATTATTATATTAACTTATTATAGGAGGTAAGCTAAATTATCTTTATATTTCTTATTTATAATATTTATTTTTATTTTTATTTTTATTTATATATTTATACTATGCTCGCTGCTAACTCTCTATAGAGGGAGTTAGAGGAGTAGAAGGAGGAAAAGAAAGATTAGAAAAAAAATAAAGATAAAAAAGAGAGGAAAAAAGAAAAAAAAAAAAAAGAAAAAAGAGAGAGATAAGGATTTAGATATATTATTATATCTTATATATACTATATATAGTTTAATATTAATATAATTAGATCTCTAAGGATTATACCTTAGAGAAGAGAGAGAAGGCAAGGAGGAAAGAGGAGGAGAGAATAGAGAGAAAAAAAAAAAAAAATAAGAGAAGCCTTAATAATAAGTTAATTTTATATAATTATTATATATACTAACTACTTCTATATAAGCCTAATTATATTTTTTATTTTATTTTTTTTAGTATTTAGTATTTATATTTAATATTAATAATATTTATATCTTAAAGTTATCTTCTTAATAATAAGAATCTTCTTTTTATAGTATTAAATATTTTTATAGCTAAAATTTACTACTTGCTTACTATAGATATAATATTAATATATTAGCTATAATATAATATATTAACTATAATATATAAGTTTTTTAAATACTTTTTTAATATTATTAATTTTTTAATTTTTTAATTCTTTAATAATTTATAGTAGGTATATAGTACTTATATTTTAATAAATAATAATATTATCCTTTTATTTCTATAATATTATTAGATATATAACTACTTATTTTTACTAAGTCTCTATAATTATCTTCTTATTTTAATTAAGTATAATAGTAATATAGTTTTATTATATTAAATAGCTTAATATATTATATAATTTAAGTTAATTTCTTTTTTAGCTTTTACTATTATTATATCTATTTATTATAAGTATATTTTAATATTAATATAGTATTAAGCTCTACTTTTAATATTTATTAATTATAAATATTATTTTATTTAATTTATTTAACTTTATATTAAATACTTTCTTTATTTTATATTTTATTAATAATTTCTTCTATCTCCTACTATTCCTTATTATTAATAAGTTTAAGAGGTTATATAAATTCTACTAACTCTATATTATTATATAGCTAGTATAGCTTAAGTAATAATATATAAAAAATATTATAAATTTAATAATTTATAAGTAATATTAAGTAGTATACTTATATCTTAACTTTATTCTTTATTTTAAATAAATTAATAAATTAATAAAATAACTTCTTATTAAGTTATTTTTATTTAAGGTTTTTAGTTAATAGTATTACTAATTTATTTATTTTATATTCTTTTTATAAATAGTTTATATTTTAATAATATATTATTAATATACTTCTATCTTTTTTTAATAGCTTTATAATTACTCTATATATTCTTTTACTATAAATACCTCCTTTTTTAAGGAGCTATCCTTAGCTTTTTAATAAATCTTAGGATAGTAACTATATATTATATAGAATAGTAAGTAGCTAATACTACTATAAAAACTATTATTATATATAAATTTAGTAATAAGTAATAGCTTAGCTTAATTAGTTTACTTTAAATTTATAAATATATATAGAAAGTATTCTAATATTTAATTTTACTTTTTTATTTAATTATCTATTTATAAATAAAAGGTAGTATTTATATAGCACTTAATTATAATATAATAATAAATACTTAATTAAAAAGTATTAGTAAATAAAGTGTCTTAATTACTCTCTATATCTACTAGCATACTAAATTAGTAGAATATTTTAAAGAAGAAAAGCTCTATTAATTCTTTAACTATAATTATTTTCTTAATAAAAAAATAATAAGTTATTTTTATAAATCTATTAACTACTATTAAAATAGAATTATAAATAATACTACTATACTTACTTAGAGGTAATCCTATTATAAAATCTTTAGTTAACTCTTATTATAGCTTTTTTAATAAAGATAAGGATTATAATTTTTTATAAAGATAGTATTAAGGAACCTTTATTCTTTAATAAATATTATAAGTCCTAATATAGCTTTATATTTACTTTATAATATTAACCTAATAATATTTATACTATAAGAGTTCTAATATTTTTATAATACTAAAATATTCTACTAATAGATTATTATAGTATTTATTAATTAGCTCTTATTATAAAGTACTATCTTTTAATATATATAATTACTCTTTATACCTAAGAAGATTTTCTCTATTAAAAGATTAATTTATATAAGCTATATAATACTATATTATAATAATATCTTTACCTTTTTAGAACTTTATAACCTATTTATTAAGGTCTTATAATTTATAAATAACTTATTTTAGTAATCTTTAAAGCTTCTTATAAAAGTTTTTAATAAGCTTTTTTATAATCTTTCTTAATATTACTACTTAAATATCTATAATTAAGAAAGCTATCTATAATATACTATTATTAATATATATATATAACTTAAACTCTTTCTTTAACTATAATAATAACTTATTTTATAAGGTTAATAGAAGAGTTATATTATAAGAAGAAGTATCTTTATAATTAAGCCTTCTTAATAGAGGATTAGTAAGATTAGTTTTCTTTATATAATATATTATCTTAAAGTTATATACTATAAGCTTAAGTACTTAGTATATTTACTATAATATTAGCTTTTTTAACTTTATAAACCCTTATAAATTATTATAACCTATTAGTACCTTAATTAAGTATAAGCTTCTTTTTAAATAATATTACTATTACTTAAAGACATCTACTATTATTAATAGCTCTTAGTTATATATTTTATATTATATATATTATATCTACTAGCCTAGCTAAGGCCTAATTAATATATACTTAAAAAGTAGTAGAGGTATTTATAAGCTTAAATAATATAACTAAATATTTAAAGTAATTATAGTATATATAAAATATAATTTTCTATTTATTATTATACTTAATATAAATATAGTAATATATATTCTTTAAGTCTAACTTTAAGAACTTCTTAATACTATATAAGTAATTTAATATTTTAATAATAAAAGGTAATAAGTACCTATTTTTTATAATTACTATATTTAATCCTTAATAATTTATATAAAGATATAACCTTCTATTCTTTTTTAATATAAAGAGGATAGATATTTTTATAGATAAAATAGAATATCTTATCTATCTCTTTACTAAAGTATTATTAAAGTAGTAATATAGCTCTACTAGCTCTACCCTTAATAAATTATAAAGGGAATTATATAATAGCTCCCTACTATTTAACTTAATAATATAATCTCTTTATTTCTATTTAAATAAGATCCCTACCTTTTTATTTAAGAAGACATCCTTAAACTCTTATAGTTTATAAGGAATAGTTAATATACTAAACTTATTAATCTAAGGTTACTCTATTATTATAATATAAGTATAGATTATAATAAATACTTTTTACTTCTATTATAAAATTTATATAAACTTAGCTAGCTTATTAATTTATAGCTATTTAATATTAACTTAGTACTATTATTAATATATTAATATATTTATTATAATATCTAACTTATAAAGTATAGATATTTTAATAATTAAATTAAAACTCTTCTAATTAATAATATAGAATAAGGAGCTATACTTCTATTCTTAGCCTTAGTTATTAATAGCTTTATAGCTTAGTTAATATACTTTATAATAATAAATATCTTACCTACTTAACTATACTAGTATTAGTAAGACTATATATTTTAATTATAAATTATATTATATTATAAACTACTAAGTAACTAGGTTAATCTTAGCTTTAGAATTAATTAATTTCTTAAAAAGATAGGATATATCCTAAGCTATTACTTAGCCCTTAAGATATAAAGAATTAAAAGCTTTTATTAATCTTTCTTTTTTTTATCTTATTATTACTTTAATAATAAAGTATTATTATTTTTAACTATACTAAATTAATTAAAGTAAAATTTAAATTATTTTTCTATAAATAGTCCTTCTTTTAATACCTCTTTCCTCTATATATAAAGTAGGTATTAACTTTATTATCTAACTTATTTATAGTATTTATAATAGATTTAGGTTTCTAATAGTTTTTATCTTTATTTTTATCTTTATCTTTCTTAAAGTACTTTAATAATAGCTCTTTATTATTATTATTAAAATATTTTAAAATACACTCCTTTAAGGATTTACTTTTATAATTAAGCTTAGTAAATCTCTACTAAAATTATTTAAAGATCTTCTCTTATATAATTATAAGAGTTAAGATATTTTTTTATATAATTAATATATTGTTAGTACTTAGAATCTTATATTTTATATTTAAGTATAGCTTACTAAAAAATATACTTATCTTAAAAATCTTTAGTAGAGGCTTTAAGTAAGTTTCTAACTCTTTTAAATAAATTTTAAAGATAGAAATCTTTTATTTTTTATCTTACTTTATACTATTCTAGTATTTATATATAAAGAGTTTATAATTTATTAAGTCTACTACTAAATCTAATAAAAAATTATAGAAATATTTAAAGATATATTTATTAATATTTTTTAACTTAAATTAACTTTACTACTATAATAGTATATTACCTTTAAATAATTATATATAGTAAAGGATCTTATTCTTATTAATAATAAAATACTTATAACTTAAAAAAAACTTAATCTTAGTATTAGTAAATTAGTAGATATATTTCCTTTCTAATACTCTATAATATAAATATATTTTTTTAAAGTAAATTATTTTTAGTACTAGTATAAATATATTACTAAAGCTATTAAATAAAGTTTTCTTTTTTAAAGGTTTATTTAGTTTATTTATATAGTCCTTACTTAGCTTACTATTAGAATTTTATAGTATCTCTTTAATAGTCTATTTAATTATAGTAGCTTAAAGCTCTCTTACTTATAACTTTAACTACTAAATCCTTTATTATTATATATTTATATTAATAGTTAATTTTAATAAGTTTATTTATAATCTACTTATAGGCTTCTATATATCTTTATAAATAGAACTTTATATAAATATTATCTTACTCTACTTTAGGCCTTTAATCTTAAAGGTTAAAATAATTAGAACTATAATATAGGCTTATTATACTCTACTAGTACTATATAATAGGATTATTAAAAATTACTTAAAGATATAAAATAGTAGTAGTAGGTATTAGTTTATATTAAAGAATTAATTACTAAGGATCCTACTACTATAGAGCATATACCCTTTAAGCTTATTAAGATAAAGTAGGATAATATAATATATTTTACTTATCTATACTAGTATAGTATTAATATAATACTTATAGTAGCTAACTATTAATGCTAAGCTACTTTAATAGCTACTAGTTATTATAGTAATTATTATAGAATTAGTATAATTAAAGACTTCTAAGTTAGTGTAATAGTCTAAGTAGAAAGGGCTGTAAGGTTAGGGAAGAGAATTGTTTTAGTAGAAAGGTAATTTATATCATAGATTAATAAGAGTAGAATAGTAAAGGATTCCTTTAAAGGGCAAAGATTAGAAAAGCATCTAGGGTAATTTACATTAAAGAGGACTATATAAGTGGTTAGGAGTGAGAACTTAAGTATATAAGGGTTAATATTAGATGTTACCTAAGCTTCCTTTAAGAGTATATTAATATACCTCTTTAATTAGGCTCTAGATGCTAGGAATAGATTTCTTATTATTCTAGGTTAGCCTATAATTAGGCTCCACAACATAGTCTAACTCTATTTTATAAGTTATTAGAAAATTAGATAATTAGATGTAGAGAATTAATTTAAGATTAAAAAGAGTATAAGTAATACTCTTTCCTTCTCCTTACTTACCTAAGCCTTTTATACATTATCTTAGTGTAAAGCCATAATCTTAAAGAACCCTTGCAGTAGGGAATAACATAGGATAGATATTAATTAGCTATTTATATAAGTTATTTAACACTATTCCCTACTTTATAGCCTTAAGTAAATTAGTGTGTGTAAAAAGGTTTTAATATCCTTAGCGCCTAAGATAAGTTTTTTTAGTTACTATAGAATAATAGGCAGCCCTAGAGTAGCTAGAGCTATTATAAAATAAAGTTAATAAGTTTTAGTAAAGCTAGAATAGCCCTATATATTAAATGTATTAAGATTAAATACTCTACTTTATAGTAAGATCTTCTCTAATAACTAAGATCTTACTAAACTTAATCTTAATATTAAATTTTAATATATATATTTAAATATTATAAAATAACTAATTATTAAATAATTATATAATAAATATATAAAATTCTAAAGCTTTATATTTAAATACTTTAAACTTAATAGTTTCTATAACTTCTATAATTAGATTATTCTTTAAGTTAAAAGTTTTTTTTATTAAGTTTAATTATAATTATTTTAAAAACTTTCTACCTTAGATAAATACTTTAAATTTATTATATAATAATATTTTTATTAAATTATTAATTATTTATTATTCTATAAAAATATTATTATTAATTTATTAATAATCTTTTTCTATATAAAATAATATTATTAATTTATTAATAATCTTTTTCTATATAAAATAATATTATTAAAATTTAGTATTAAGATTAAATTAACTTTATATAGTTAAGTTAATAAGTACTTAGTTATTACTATTAAAATTATTTAAGTCATCTAACTTTTATATAGTGTATAATTTTTATTACTATAATATAGAAATTTTCTACTAATTTACTACTATTTAAAATTTTTACCTTAGATTTCTAATTAGGATTTTAGATTTCTAATTAGAATATTCTAGATAGTTTAGAGCTATTCTATCCTTAATTCTTATTAGCTTAGCTATATAGTGCTAGTATTTTACCTTAGTAATAGTACTAATTAGTAATTATAGATTTATAATTAATCCTTCTTATCTTAGTAGTAGTAATTAGGGAAAGGGCTTAGTAATATATATAAAAGAGACTTATTTCTCTACCTTTTAGATAGTAAGTAATAAAGATTATAAGCCTACTATCTTATATTCCTAAATATTATTCACTTTACTCTATTACTAGCTTTCACTATATTTACTTATTAATTACTTACTTATTCACTTAGTTAGTAATCTATATCATATTTTTAATATATATAAAATTAAATACTTTAGATAATTCTAATACTCTCTCTTTAAATATATATATTAAAAAGTTAATTATAAACTATAATTTTACAAAGAATATAGAAGAATTTTAAATATTTATTAAATATTTAAATTTTAAATCTAATTAATAAATAAATATTTAGTTAATAAAGCTAACTTATTTATAGAACTTCTATTATATAATATTATATATAAATTACTATATGAAATTAAATAATAATTAGATAATAAAGCTAATTTATCTATATAATTATTACTATATAATAGTATAAGTTAATAATTATATAATATTATAAATAAGTTTATATTACGTAATGAGTTTTTCTTAATATTTTAACTTTTTCACTTTTTTTTCTTAATAACTTTTTTTATCATAAGAATAATTTTAATATTTAGGCACAGATTTAAAGCCCTACTTAAGGGCTATAAACTAGTATAAATTTTATACTAAACTAATGGAGATTAGAAGAGCTACTAGTGTTTAAAAATAAGGACTTAATATTAGGTTAAGTTAAGATTTTTTAAAGAACCTAACCTAACCTAGAAACCCAATACACTAATAACTCTACTAGCTTAGATTTATTTAGCGTAATAAATATATAGATCTAAAGCCCTAATATAGGGCTTTAAATCCATATTCTAACATTAAAATTATCTTAATTATTAAAAAACTTATTAAGAAAATAAGAGATCTTTAGAAATACGCTAAAATAACCCTATTAGAAATAATAGGGCTTGATGACTAAGCGGGATAACTAATAGAGCGATGAAGATAATATTATAAATCCATAAGATATTAGGATCTTATATATATAAGAAAGTAGGAGAAAACCACTAATTATATAGAAGTAGCTAAGCCCTTTTCCCTAAAATCCCTGCATTCCTCTACTAAGGCATAATGGCATTAGAATTCTAAATTAGAAAGGTAATTTACTAAGTGCTGAAATTAGTATACTATTTTTAAGCTAAGTAAGATTTAATTCTATTAAATTTAGCTAAGTAAGATTAGATTCTACTAAATCTAGATACTAAAGTAATAAATCTATTAAATCTAGGTACTAAGCTAATAATTTAATTACTAAGCTAATACTAAGCTAATAGAGCTAAAAGTAACTAAGGAAATAAGATTAGATCTACTAAAAAAAGGTGCGCCACTATATAGTAGTAGACTATAATATATATATAATAGTAATATAATACATAAAGATACATAATTTATGAAAATTCTAATAAGTATTAATATTTACTCTTATATACTAGAGGCGCGTAATGATAATATTTAAATATAGTAAGTATAAAGAATAAAATTAATACTTTTTATTATATTAAGTATATTATTTACTAATTATATAAATAATAGAATAAGTAGTATCTATAACTTATTAGTAAATATTAATAATATTATTAATACTCTAAAATCTAGTAATATTAGTAATATTATATTTATTTAAGATATTATATATAAAGTATTATTATTTATTATTTTATAATAAGTCTTTAGATATATATTTCTTATTTTATATTATAATAAATTATATTTATTATTACTATATAGTCTTAACCTAACCTTTTTATATTTATATATAAATATAGTAAATTTATTATATTCTTTTTTATTATCTATAATATACTTTAACTTACTAGTTATTTTTTAATACTATTATTAAAAATAGGATATATAGATTACTAACTAATAGATAAGTAAGTAATCCTATAATACTTATAGTAGAAGCTAAGATAGTAAAGTAAAGTAAATATAGATGTTTTAGGATATAATAGAAGACTTAGAATCTTTATTACTTACTCTCTAGAAGGTAGAGAAACAAGTCCTTTTTATATATATTACTAAGCCCTTTCCCTAATCACTACTACTAAGGTAAAATAGATGGATTATAAATCTATATTTCCTAATTAAGGTAATAGCTAAGGTAAAAATATTAGCGCCCTATAGCTAAGCTAAATAATAATAAAGGATAGAATAGCCCTAAATCCTCTAGAATATTCTAATTAGAAATCTACTAAGAAAATTTCAAATAAATAATATACTAGCAGAAAATTTCTATATTATAGTAATTATAGTAGATATTTATATACTAATATATAAGAGTATACTATATATAAAATTATGTATATATATAAGATAAGTGCTTAATTCTAATAACTATATTATATAATTATTTTTATTTATTATCTTTATCTCTAACTTTCTTATTTAAGATAAATATATTATATTTAACTTTAATTTAAGTTATATTATTTCTTTAATTTTAACTAGGTACTTATTACTTATTATCTTTAACTTAGAGATTAAGTTAGTATAATAGAAAATTAAAAATTCTTCTTATTATATAATAATTAGTATTTAGTTAATATATAATTTAAAGAATATATATATTCTTTTTATTTATAATATCTATCTCTTCTATTATATTTAATATTAGTAGTATTTATATATAAGTATAATCTATTAATATAATTATATTATATTATATTATATAATTAGTATTCTATTATATAACTAGTATTATATTATATTATTTATTTCTTTCTTTAATTTTTTTAGCTTTCTCTACCTATTTCTTTATTAATATAAAGAAAACTTTTAATTTAAGTAAAATAAATTAGACTAAAATAGATTAACTATTAATAATTTATAATTATATTATATTATATAGTATTAATTCTATCCTTTAATATTAAATCTATAACTCTTATTAGTATATCTTATAATATTATATTATTCTATAATAATTATAAATTTATATTTATCTTAAATAGAGCCTCAATTAATTTTTTATATAGATATTAATTTATTAATTAAAGCTTTTATTTTTTTAAATTCTATATAGAGTAATATCTAGATTATAATCTTTATCTTAAGTTAATTTAATATAGTTAGCTATATAATCTAAATTATTAAGATTAATAAATAAAATTTTAAATATATAGTAAATAATATTATATTAATAAAGTTTTCCTTTATACCTAAAAGCTAGATAATAATATTATATAATATATTTTTAATCTTTTTTTATTTCTTTATATTCTTAGAAAACTAAAGTATTCTAATTTCTTTATATAGTCTTATAGATTTAATTAGTATAGATTTTAGACTTAGAATTAATAGATTTATATTATTAATAACTTAATTCTTAAATTTAATTATTTATTATAAATTATATTATTTAAAAAAAGCTTAGATAGTATTAGTTATTTATAGATTAATATAAGATCTTAATATTTATTAAAGATTTATATAGTTTATATTAATGTTTAGAAAAGCTTTTTTCTATAAAAGCTTTTATATATATTTATTATAACTATTATTAAATATATAATAGCTTTACATAATATCTTAAGCCTTTTTTATTATATAGCTATAGATATTATTAATTATATTATATATTTAAGCTATAATTAATAAGTTATTTTTAATTAAATAAAATTAATATAGATTCTTTTTAACTTATATAAATAAAAAAGTTTAGTAATATTATAGTTATATTAATTTAATATTATTCTAAGACTTTTTATAAGTCTTAATTAAATTTTTTTATTAATTTACTTAATTAGTCCTTCTATTATATACTAATCTATAGTATATAATTAATATTATTTAAATAATTAAGATTATATTTTCTAGAACTATTTTATATTTAAAATTTAGAATTTATTTAATATACTATTTTATATAATCTTAAAGATATTATCTTTTTAGTAATAGATTATTATACTCTAAGCTATATAAGAAAAATAAAAGGATATTAAAGATAGAAAGTTTTTTTTAAAGCTTTTAATAACTTAATTTAATATAAATAAGCTTTATTAGAACTAAGACTAAGAAAAGATATATATATATATATAAATATTTATTCTAAAAATAATTATTATTAAATAATAAGATTAAAGAGAACTAAGATATTTATTACTAATATATAAAATTATAGTATAATAGTATATTATAGAATATATTTATAATAATACTATTCCTAAGTTTCTATTATTATTATTTATATTTATCTTTTAATATTTTAGTTTAGTTTATAGAGTTTTTAATTTATTAAAATATATATCTATTATAAATAATATCTCTTAATAAAAGAATAGATAAACTAATTATATATATAAATATTTTATTTAATTAAGGACTTATATTATTTATATTTTAATAAAAGAATAATTATTTCTTAAATTAATTATATATATATAGAAGAGAATAATAAATAGATAATTATATTTAGTATTAATAATAAAGAATAATAGAGTTAAGAAAGAATATAAAATTATATTAATATATTTAGCCTAAATTTAGCCTAAATTTAGATAAAGATTAAAATAAAGAGATTTAGTTTTACTAATATATTTAATAATATGTTTAATTATTTAATTTAAATTAAGTTTAAATATAGACTAAAATCTAAACCTCTATATAAATCTAATAATATAGGGTTTTTATCTAAAATATATTTTAATATCTAATATAATATATTCTAAACTATAAATTATTAATAGATAATAAATTACCTTAAATATTAAATTAATAAAATTATAATAAAGATAAAGATTAACTTTAAATTATTCTTAATATTAAAAGACTTTAATATAACTTACTTTTTTAAGCTCTATAAGATACTTAAAGATATAATAATCTTAAAGTTATATCTTTAAGCTATTTCTAAACTATAATTACCTAAGATATTAAGTATAAAATATAAGATAAATAACTTTTTTCTATAACTTACTTAAAGGATAATAATAAGTTATTTATAATATTCTTTAAAATTATTAAGAAATTTATTAAAATAGAAATTAATAAAGTATTAGAGATTTTTAAGATATACTTATAAGTTCTATATTAACTTAATTTTTAATTACTAGTAACTTAATTATTAGAATATTAAAGTTACTAGAATAGAAGATATTATACTAAAATATCTATATTTACTTCACTTTTATTACAGGTAACCTTATAAGGGATATTAGAGAAAGGACTTAAGTCTAGATAGGACTTTAAGTATAGGATAAAGATAATCCTAAATAATCTAGTTAAGATTACTAAGGAATACTATTATAATCCTAGGTGCTCCTCTTAGGATTATCTTAGAATACTTAGGTTAAGGAACCTAAGTATTAAATATAAGAAGGAGAGCTTCCTCCCTTTAATTTAATTTCCTTATATTTAACTTATATAATTAAGAATAGTTTATAGTTAATAAATAATTAACTTTAATATTATATATTTATACTTCCCTTAGTTACTTACTAATAATTAAAATTAAACCTTCTTATTATACTTTAAATATCTAACTCTATAGTATAAGTACCTTAGGCTCTATAGCTAGTAATTAACTATTTAACTTAAAAAAGAAATACTAAGCTAATAAAGTTACCTCTATCCTTAAAGAGAGAATAATAATAAGTAAAAGTAGAATAAAAATACTAATATTATAGAAATTCTTTAGAAAGAAGAGAATATTAAATACCTTTTTAAGAGAAGTTAACTTTTATATAGTATTTTATACTAGCTCCTTTATTATAATAAAGATAAAGAATATTTTTCTATTATTATACTTAAAGAGAAATATAGTAGATATCCTTAAGCCTTAGTTAAAGAAATATATATAAATTTAAGATATTAATATAATAAAAGATAAATTATTAAAGTTCCTATTAAATAAGAATTATATTTAAGGATTATTAAAATTCTATTTTAAAGATATAACTAAAATAAAGAGGTTAGAAAAGTAATTAATAAATTTAAAATAAAAAAATTTAGTTATAGAGTATATTACTAAGTTCTAAGGAATCTTCTACTAATTAAAATAATTTAACTCCGCCTATATAACATATTATTAGAGAGGTCTTAAATAAGAAATTAAGAATAAATTAATATACTTAGATAACTTACTAAATTTAGTAACACTCTTCTCTAAAGCTTATATAATTAATAACTATTTATATAAATAGAGATAAGAGGAGAAAACTTCTCTTCCTATTAAGAAATTAATAAAAGAGAATATTTTAGTAGTGTCTACTAAATATCTAAAAAAGTTAAAAAAGAGAAAGAAGAAAAGGAAAAACTTATTTAAAATTAAATATTATAGTTATTATAAAAAAGGATACTATAAAAATAAGTATCTTAAGTTAAAATATTAAACTATAGCTATAAAGAATTACTTAGATAAATTTAATAAAGAGATACTTTTAGTAGAAAAAAAGGAGGTAAACTATAATAGTATATTATAGATAACTTATTATAATAACTAATATACTACTTATTTAAGTAAGAAGTAAGAATAAAAGTAATATTTTAAAACTCTTTATTAATAAATAATAATAATTAATAGTAAGATTATAAAGTTACTAGATCCTAAATATAACTACCTTAACTCTAGTAATAAAGGAATTACCTATAAGAAGGAATCTTTTAATAAAGAGTCTCTAAATAATCTAAAAGATCTATATTAAACTAATATAAAAGTTAGAAAAGAATTAATAGCTACCTATTACTAATACCTAGTATATATAGAAGAATAAGTAATAGATCTTAGTAACCTTCTTTTTAAGATAAAAGAGTATACTTAAATAGTCTTATAAAAAATACTAATAAATATAATAATTAAATCCTTAACTCTTATAAAAAAAGATAATATTAATAAATAAAATTAAGACTCTTACCCTTTTATATAACTTTAAAGAAGTTTTTAAAACTATAGTAAAGGACTTATTAAAAGAAGATATTAATAGACTTAAAGTAATTAAGAGCTTAATAATAAAAAAAATTAAGGAGACCTTATAAGGAGAACTATATAATACTTTATTAATAGTCTATATTAAAATTTTAAAGAGAATAAAGTTTCTTTAGAATAGTAGAACTTTACTCTTAAATAAATAGTTAGTCCTATAAAAACTAAGAAAAAAGATATAACTTATAGTAAAGGAGATTTTAAGGCTATTTATATATAAAGAACTAATTTTATTATCTATATTTTAAAACCTCCTCCTAAAGCTAGTTGAGCTTAGGGATAAGGAGATTTTAAAAAATTAAAGAGTCCCTTAATAAGAAAACTATATAGTAAGACTTATCTTAAAGCTAAATAAGTTACTATAACTAGATTAGAAAAGGACCCCTAATTTAGATTTTAAGTTAAGATTAATAGAAATCTAATTAAAATTATAATTAATAGTAGATTAAGTAAGGATTTAATTAAATTTAATATAATAAAATATCTAAGGTTACTTATAATAAAGTATAAACTATATATACTTATAAACTTTAACTATACTTAAATTAAAGTAGTTAATAGCTATACTAAGATAATTAATTTAAAAATAAAATAAAAAAAATAAGAAATACTCTTTTAACTTAGTACTAAGAAAAGTAAATAATATTACCCTTAAAATCTATTAAATTTAAAAAGTAGATTCTTAAATAAGATAGAATTTATTAATATTAGTATTTATAAATAATTATATAAATAAGGTTGCCCTAGTTAAGAAATTTAAACCTCTTTATATTATTACTTAGATAAAGGAGGAGATAAAGAATAATTTTTAAAAAAAATATTATAGTACTATAAAATTAAATAGAACTTATAAATAAGCCTATAACTACTAAACTACTTAATAAATATATAGAATATAGTACTTTATTTAAGGAAGAGGACCTTAATAAAGCTCTTCCTAAACACTAACTATAAAACTATAAAATAAAGTTAATTCTTAGAAAATAGCTTATAAAGAAGCCTATATATCTACTATCTTAAGATAAGGTAGTTACCTTAGTAGAATATATTAAAAAAAAAGGTTTATTTAGAAATCCTAATTTCTTATAGGCTATCTTATCCTATTTATACTAAAATCTAATAGTAAGTTAAGATTATATATAGATTATAAAGTACTTAATAAAATTACTATTAAAAATAGCTATTCTCTACCCTTAATTAAGGAGCTTTAAGATAAGCTTTAAGGAAAAAAGTAGTTTACTAAGTTTAATATTTCTAATACCTTTAATTAAATAAGAATAAAGGAAGGAGAGAAATAGAAGATAGTATTTTATATTAAATAAAGCTTATATAAATATTTAATTATATTATTTAAGTTAATTAATACCCTAGCTATATTTTAGGCCTTTATTAATAATATCTTAAAGAAATACTTAGATAAGTTTATTTTAATATATATTAATAATATACTTATATACTTAAATATATTTAAAGAATATATTAAATATATATAAAAGGTACTATAAAAACTTAACTAAATAAGTCTATAGTTAAAAATATCTAAATATAACTTCTACTAGAAATAAGTTAAGTTTCTTAGATTTATTATATTTAATAAAGGGATTAAGATAGACTTTAATAAGGTAAAAAGTATAGTTAAGTAACCTATACCTATAAATAAGAAAAAAATATAATTATTTCTTAGTTTTATAAATTTTTATTAAAAGTTTATTTAGGATTATTTAAAAATTATAGTACCCTTTATAGGCTTAACCTATAATAAAGTACTATTTATATAGATAAATAATATAGAGGCCTTATTTAAGAAGTTATAAAAGTAATTTATAACTAGTTCTATATTATATTAGTTTAATTTAAAGCTATTAATTAAAGTATATATTAATACCTTTAATAAAGTATTTAAAGTAATAATAAGTTAAAATAGAACTACTAATAATAGTATTATAAAGAAGAGTAGATAATACTAATACTCTATAACTTTTTATAATAGAAAATTACTAGATACTAAGACTAGATATCTAATATATAATAAGGAATTACTTATTATTATAAATATCTTTTATATATAGAGGTACTATCTAAAAGGAACTAAGTACTAAGTTTAAATTTTATTAAATTATAAGAACTTAATATATTTCTTAACTATAAAGAAGCTAAATAAATGTCTAGCTTATTAATATAAAGAATTATTAATATTTAATTTTAGAATTAATTATATTAAGAGTAGTAAAAATAATATTATAAATATACTTAGTAAGAGAGCTAATTATATAGTAAATATTTAATAGAGTTCTAAAGTATTACTAATATAAAATAAGGATAAATTATTTAAGCTTAATATAAAAAG
Source organism: Cladonia metacorallifera KoLRI002260 (assembly GCA_000482085.2). NCBI lineage: Eukaryota > Fungi > Ascomycota > Lecanoromycetes > Lecanorales > Cladoniaceae > Cladonia > Cladonia metacorallifera. Next base: position 722,300 of record KI911112.1, read on the forward strand.
ATTATAAGTAGTAATTATAATAACTATTAAAATTAAAAATTTAATTAAGACTATACTAGAATACTTATTAAAGGATAAAGTAGTAATTAAAATTTATAAAGATATTAATAACTATAACTTATTTAAGAAAATAGAATTAAGCTTATTAATCTTTTAAAGATAGATTTATATTCTTATAGAAGCTTAAGAAGAAATCTTTAGGATTATTATATAATAAGGTAAAGGTACTAAGTATTATATAACTTATATACTTATTATATATAAATATATTACTATTATATAAGGGCCTCTATATAATATCTACTTATTTAATATATAGTTAGGATAAGAGTTTATCTCTTTTCTCTCTCCTTAAGAATTAGTTATATTCTATAATCTATAATATATACTTAATTTTATATTAATATATATATATTCCTATAATATTTCTAATTCTTTTACTTAATAGAGATATTAATCTATAATTAATATACTTACTATAAGTAGTTTATATTTTAATAGTTATTAAACTATAAAACTATAAATAAATAATAAATAAAGTAGATTAATAATATAAAAAAACTTAAATACTTAAAAAAAGTAAATAAGTCTTATAATTAATAATACTATTAATAAATTAAGATAAGTTAGTAGCTTAATACTTAATAAATACTTATAACTTATTAAAAGAGTAAAAGTAAAGCTATTAAAGTAGAAATAATTTAAAGAACTTAAATATAAAATTACTAACCTTAGATAAAGATTATTAATAATATCTATAAAGAATACTTTAAAGTATAGTAAAAATAAATCTATCTTATATTATATTAGCTATAATATAGGATCTATCTATATAAAGACTATATATAAAATATTAAAGAAATTTATTCCTTATCTTCTATCTACTATTAATATTATAGGTAAGAAGTATCTTATATATAAAATAAATAATCTAAGCTTATATTAGAAGATATTAAAGTCTTCTTTTTTAAAAAATATAAAGGGAAGTTATTTAAGAAATATTAGTATTAAATTAAAGATATTAAGATATATTTTTATCTAACTCCCTATAATTTTAAAACTAATAAGTTAAAGATTCTATATATAATATAATATCTTAAAGAGGATATAAAAAAGTTCTAGTATAATTATAAAAAAGAATACTTTATAGCTAACTAGATATAAGAAGAATTTAAGATATTTTTAATAAATCTTATTAAAGACCTAGCTAATTATATACTAGATATTACTTAGATAATAATTAATATAAAATAAAGATTAAATTAAATAGTTTAATAATTTAATACTTATTTAAATAGTTTTAAAGCCTAATTACCCCTCTATAATAAAGACTAAAGATAGATAAACCTTTTAATAAAATTATATCTAAATCTTTATCTAATTATTATAAATATATAATAAGTTCTTATTATTTAAAATAAATTTATAATATTAACTTCTTACTTAAAAAGTAACTAGTAAAAAGCTATTTTAATTATATATAAAACTATAACTAATACCCTAGTAAAAAAGAATAGAAATAAGACTAAGAGTTAATAAAATAAATTAAAGAGAAATACTAAAGATATATTATCTAAAAGTAAGGAAAATAATACCTTAATATATCTAAAATAAAATCTAAAGGATATTAAATATTATAATTATAGAAAAAAAGGGTANAATTTAAACCTCTTTATATTATTACTTAGATAAAGGAGGAGATAAAGAATAATTTTTAAAAAAAATATTATAGTACTATAAAATTAAATAGAACTTATAAATAAGCCTATAACTACTAAACTACTTAATAAATATATAGAATATAGTACTTTATTTAAGGAAGAGGACCTTAATAAAGCTCTTCCTAAACACTAACTATAAAACTATAAAATAAAGTTAATTCTTAGAAAATAGCTTATAAAGAAGCCTATATATCTACTATCTTAAGATAAGGTAGTTACCTTAGTAGAATATATTAAAAAAAAAGGTTTATTTAGAAATCCTAATTTCTTATAGGCTATCTTATCCTATTTATACTAAAATCTAATAGTAAGTTAAGATTATATATAGATTATAAAGTACTTAATAAAATTACTATTAAAAATAGCTATTCTCTACCCTTAATTAAGGAGCTTTAAGATAAGCTTTAAGGAAAAAAGTAGTTTACTAAGTTTAATATTTCTAATACCTTTAATTAAATAAGAATAAAGGAAGGAGAGAAATAGAAGATAGTATTTTATATTAAATAAAGCTTATATAAATATTTAATTATATTATTTAAGTTAATTAATACCCTAGCTATATTTTAGGCCTTTATTAATAATATCTTAAAGAAATACTTAGATAAGTTTATTTTAATATATATTAATAATATACTTATATACTTAAATATATTTAAAGAATATATTAAATATATATAAAAGGTACTATAAAAACTTAACTAAATAAGTCTATAGTTAAAAATATCTAAATATAACTTCTACTAGAAATAAGTTAAGTTTCTTAGATTTATTATATTTAATAAAGGGATTAAGATAGACTTTAATAAGGTAAAAAGTATAGTTAAGTAACCTATACCTATAAATAAGAAAAAAATATAATTATTTCTTAGTTTTATAAATTTTTATTAAAAGTTTATTTAGGATTATTTAAAAATTATAGTACCCTTTATAGGCTTAACCTATAATAAAGTACTATTTATATAGATAAATAATATAGAGGCCTTATTTAAGAAGTTATAAAAGTAATTTATAACTAGTTCTATATTATATTAGTTTAATTTAAAGCTATTAATTAAAGTATATATTAATACCTTTAATAAAGTATTTAAAGTAATAATAAGTTAAAATAGAACTACTAATAATAGTATTATAAAGAAGAGTAGATAATACTAATACTCTATAACTTTTTATAATAGAAAATTACTAGATACTAAGACTAGATATCTAATATATAATAAGGAATTACTTATTATTATAAATATCTTTTATATATAGAGGTACTATCTAAAAGGAACTAAGTACTAAGTTTAAATTTTATTAAATTATAAGAACTTAATATATTTCTTAACTATAAAGAAGCTAAATAAATGTCTAGCTTATTAATATAAAGAATTATTAATATTTAATTTTAGAATTAATTATATTAAGAGTAGTAAAAATAATATTATAAATATACTTAGTAAGAGAGCTAATTATATAGTAAATATTTAATAGAGTTCTAAAGTATTACTAATATAAAATAAGGATAAATTATTTAAGCTTAATATAAAAAGATTATAAGTAGTAATTATAATAACTATTAAAATTAAAAATTTAATTAAGACTATACTAGAATACTTATTAAAGGATAAAGTAGTAATTAAAATTTATAAAGATATTAATAACTATAACTTATTTAAGAAAATAGAATTAAGCTTATTAATCTTTTAAAGATAGATTTATATTCTTATAGAAGCTTAAGAAGAAATCTTTAGGATTATTATATAATAAGGTAAAGGTACTAAGTATTATATAACTTATATACTTATTATATATAAATATATTACTATTATATAAGGGCCTCTATATAATATCTACTTATTTAATATATAGTTAGGATAAGAGTTTATCTCTTTTCTCTCTCCTTAAGAATTAGTTATATTCTATAATCTATAATATATACTTAATTTTATATTAATATATATATATTCCTATAATATTTCTAATTCTTTTACTTAATAGAGATATTAATCTATAATTAATATACTTACTATAAGTAGTTTATATTTTAATAGTTATTAAACTATAAAACTATAAATAAATAATAAATAAAGTAGATTAATAATATAAAAAAACTTAAATACTTAAAAAAAGTAAATAAGTCTTATAATTAATAATACTATTAATAAATTAAGATAAGTTAGTAGCTTAATACTTAATAAATACTTATAACTTATTAAAAGAGTAAAAGTAAAGCTATTAAAGTAGAAATAATTTAAAGAACTTAAATATAAAATTACTAACCTTAGATAAAGATTATTAATAATATCTATAAAGAATACTTTAAAGTATAGTAAAAATAAATCTATCTTATATTATATTAGCTATAATATAGGATCTATCTATATAAAGACTATATATAAAATATTAAAGAAATTTATTCCTTATCTTCTATCTACTATTAATATTATAGGTAAGAAGTATCTTATATATAAAATAAATAATCTAAGCTTATATTAGAAGATATTAAAGTCTTCTTTTTTAAAAAATATAAAGGGAAGTTATTTAAGAAATATTAGTATTAAATTAAAGATATTAAGATATATTTTTATCTAACTCCCTATAATTTTAAAACTAATAAGTTAAAGATTCTATATATAATATAATATCTTAAAGAGGATATAAAAAAGTTCTAGTATAATTATAAAAAAGAATACTTTATAGCTAACTAGATATAAGAAGAATTTAAGATATTTTTAATAAATCTTATTAAAGACCTAGCTAATTATATACTAGATATTACTTAGATAATAATTAATATAAAATAAAGATTAAATTAAATAGTTTAATAATTTAATACTTATTTAAATAGTTTTAAAGCCTAATTACCCCTCTATAATAAAGACTAAAGATAGATAAACCTTTTAATAAAATTATATCTAAATCTTTATCTAATTATTATAAATATATAATAAGTTCTTATTATTTAAAATAAATTTATAATATTAACTTCTTACTTAAAAAGTAACTAGTAAAAAGCTATTTTAATTATATATAAAACTATAACTAATACCCTAGTAAAAAAGAATAGAAATAAGACTAAGAGTTAATAAAATAAATTAAAGAGAAATACTAAAGATATATTATCTAAAAGTAAGGAAAATAATACCTTAATATATCTAAAATAAAATCTAAAGGATATTAAATATTATAATTATAGAAAAAAAGGGTACTATTTAATTATTTATATTAAGGTAAAAGATACTAATCTTAATAAAATATTAGTAGGCTAATTAAATTAATATATAGTTAAAAAATTAGAAAAAAATAACCCCTTATCTAAAATATCCTTTAAAGGATAAGAGAAGAAGAAAAAGAAGTTAATATAATTTTAAAATTAAAATTTCTAGGTATAGTATTATTAAAAGGGGGATTATAAAAAATAATAATAAAAGTTTAACTTAATAATAAAGCTAAAGTTAATATAATTAATTAATATTTTATAGTTAAAAAAGATATAAAACTTATTAAGGATATAAAATTATCTTATTTAACTTAGATAAATAGAAGCTTTATATATTATTATAGTATCTATTATATAAAACTAAGTCTTTATAATAGTTAGGCCTATATTAAGGAATTTAAAATAATCTTTTATATAATTAATAAGAAGGGTTTACCTTTTTTATTATAAATACTAAGATTAGCTTAAGAAGATATTATTATTAATTTAATAATAAAAACTTAGTATTTTAAAATTAAAGAATATATCTTAAAATTAATTAAGACTTATAAGTTTACTAAATCCTTATTAAAATAATTAAAGATATATATATTAATAGTTACTAATAACTTAGCTATACTACTTAATCTTATAATTAAAATAATTAAGACTTAGTTAGGATAATAGTTTATTATAGCTTCTATAACTCTACCTAAAAAGTTAATAGAGTATTAAGATATCTTTTTAATAAAAAAAATAAATTATTTATTATCTTATTAAGATAATAATTATATAATTAAAATAACTACTAATTTATTCTATAATCCTCTTTATAACTTATTAATAAAGAAGCTTAAGGTCTTATAAACTTATCTTAATAATATACTTATAAAAAGGTAGATATAATATTTTACTAGCTCTATAAATACTCCTATCCTATTTATTCTAAAGAAGGATAAAGATTTATATTTATATATTAACTATTATAGATTAAATAAAGTTATAGTAAAAAATTATTATCTTCTTTTTTTAATTAGTAAAACCTTAGACTATCTTAATAATATTAAGATATTTATTAAGTTAGATCTTAAAGATACTTACTATTATATCTAAATTAAAAAGGGAGATAAGTAGAAGACTATATTTTATATATAATATAAGTACTTTAAATATTTAGTAATACTATTTAAGTTAATAAATACCTTAGTAATATTTTAAATTTATATTAATAAGGCCTTTATAGGCCTATTAAATAAATTTTATATTATTTATCTAAATAATATCTTTATCTTCTCTAACTTAGAAGAGGAGTATATAGATTATATTTAATAAGTCTTATAATACTTAAGATAATTTAAGTTATATATAAACTCTAAGAAATATTAATTTTATATATAAAAGATTAAATTTCTAAGATTTATTATATTTACTAAAGGTATAGTAATAGATAAAAATAAAATAAATATTATATAAAATTAGCTAAGGCTAAAGATATACTATAAAGTCTAAGTATTTTTAAGTTTTATTAATTTCTTTAAAAGGTTTATCTAGTACTACTTATATTTAATAATACTTTTAATAAGACTACTATAAAAAAGTATATAAGAAAGAAAGAGTAAACTCTTAAAATAAAAAAAATATAAAAAATATATATTTAATAAACTTTATAATATCTTTATAAAAGTATTAATTTTAAGGTACTTTAATCTAAAAAAATAAACTAAGATTAAAATAGATATATTAGATTATATAGTAGCTAATATCCTTTCTTAATTATAAAAAAATAATTAATAATATCTAATTATATTTTAATTATAAAAGATAATTATTACTAAAAGAAATTATAAAACTTATAACTAAGAGCTACTTATTATTATTATAGTATTTAAATAGTAGTAATACTATTATAAAGAGAATTTTTATTTTATTAAAGTTTTAATAAACTATAATAATTTTAAGGTATTTATAGATCTAAAAGAATTAAATTAGAGGTAGACTTATTAAACTATAAAGTTATTAATATTTAACTTTATAATTACTTATTAAGTAGAGAAGTTAAACTTAATTAATATATTATTAAGACACCCTAATTATAAATATAAAAAGATAATATTAGATAAATTATTACTTATATTATAGTAGAAGCTTATAAATTTAAAAGTACTATCTAACTTATTCTAGACTATAATTAAAAAGGGAGTCTCCTATATTATAAAAGATATAAATAAAAAGTAATTATATTAGTAAATAAGTTAGAAGCCTTTACTAAATTTAATTTATATTATTTTATAAAAGAATATAATTTACTTAATAAGGCTTAAGAATTCTTATATTATAAAAGTAAAGAGCTTAAATAAGATACTAGCTTAATAAGATAATAATATAATTAAAAAGTAACTTAACTCTATTACTAAAGTTATTAGTTATAAATAATATATTCTATATTATATAGCTAGTATAATAGCTAATAGTAAAATAATATATAATAATTATAATAACTTAATTACTAAATTAATTAAGGCTCTATAATTATAAAATATAATAATAAAGAAAGTTAAGAAAAAGGAACCTCTTAATAAATATATAGCTAATACTAGTAAATAATATTTTAATAAGTATAGTCTATTAAAATATAGCTAAAGAGTTTATATTTCTACTTAAGAAGTAATAATATAAGAATTACTTAAATACTATTATAATAATCTATTAATAAACTACTTTAGTATTAATAAGATATTAGAATTAATAAATAAAAAATTTTACTAGCTTACTATAAATTAAGATATTAAAAAGTATATAGATTCTTATAATATCTATTAAAGAACTAAGATAAAATATTACTATTTATATAGTAAACTAAAGATATTATTAATATTAAATAGATTTTAGAAAAAAATTAGTATAGATTTTATAACTAATCTTCCCTTAAATAAGTATAGAAACTATATTTATAATATAATACTAATAGTAGTTAATAAGTATATAAAGATACTTTATTATATCTTAACTATAAAAAGATTAATACTATTAAATTAATAGAACTATTTATTATAGAAATTATTCTAAGGTTTAGTAAGCTAGATAGTATTATTATAAATAAAGTATCTTTATTAATACTTTCTAATCTAATATTTACTATAACTTATAAATTTAATATAGGCTAAGTATAGCATTTTATCCTTAAATAAATAAATAGATAAAAAGGTAGAATTAATTATTAAAGTAATACTTATATATCTATTATAATAAGTAGTAAAGTAATTAGGTAGGACTCCTACCCTTAATAAAATATATATATTATTAAGTAAAATAAGCTATAATAAGCTATAGCCCTTTTAGAATAATATATAGTTATAATCTTAAAGTTTTAATAAATATTAAGGGTAATATTATAAAAAAGAAAGTACCTATTATAAAAAAAAGAGTTAAGAAATTATATAAATTTTATAAAAAGCTAGAGAAATATTAATAAAATATAATAAAATTATCTACTAAATATTATAATAAGATATATAAATTTATTATATTTAATAAAAATAATTTAGTAATACTATTAACTAAAAATCTTAAGTAAAAATAACTTAATTAAAAGCTTTTATATAAGTATATTAGACCTTTTAAGATAAAGAAGTTAATAGAAAGTTAAGTCTACTACTTTATATTATTTACTATTTATAAGATCTATCTAGTTTTCTATATATCCTTATTAGAGCTATATAAGTATAAGAAAGCTAATAGTAAAATATAAGAATATATTCTACTAAAACTTATAAATAATAGTTTAGAATATGAAGTAAAAGAAATCCTAAATAGAATTAAAAAAAAAGAGATAGTACTTCTATAAAATTAAGTAGAAGAATTAGTCTCTAAAATATAATTAATAAATCTATAAAGATAATATAAAAGGATTTAAAAGGATAGTAAAAGCTTATAATAAGTAATATAAATATAGAAGAAGAGCTTAATATTATTAAATAATTTAATATAAGACTAGTTATAAAGTTTCTAATAAATTTAATTAATAATTAGATAAAGAGTATACTAAGTACTTTTTTACTTAAAAATACTTATTAATTATAGAAAGAAAAAGAAAAGAGAGATAAAAATAATTTATTATTAATAATATATAAGGATAGTATTTTACTTACTCTTAAAAGACTTATTCTTTTTTTTAATAAAAGATATTAAGTTACTAGATAACTCTAATCTAGATTTATTTATAAAAAGTATCTTCTTCCTTAAAGTCTAAACCTTTTTTATCTTTTTAGAATAGATTTAGTTATTTTAGCTTTTACTAATCTTTTCTTACTATTTTTAGTAATAGCTTTTTTTATCTTAGTAGTATTTTTAGTCGCTACTTTAATAGCTTAAGTCTTTTTAGTAGTAGTTACTTTCTTAATAGCTATAACCCTCTTTATATCTTTCCTAAAAGTCTTAGATATTATAGCCTTTATTATTTTTTTAGTCTTTACTATCTTTATAGGCGTGCTCTCTAGCTTTAAAATAATAATTAAATAAGTATATTTTAAGGTTAGTTTANAAAATAACTACTAATTTATTCTATAATCCTCTTTATAACTTATTAATAAAGAAGCTTAAGGTCTTATAAACTTATCTTAATAATATACTTATAAAAAGGTAGATATAATATTTTACTAGCTCTATAAATACTCCTATCCTATTTATTCTAAAGAAGGATAAAGATTTATATTTATATATTAACTATTATAGATTAAATAAAGTTATAGTAAAAAATTATTATCTTCTTTTTTTAATTAGTAAAACCTTAGACTATCTTAATAATATTAAGATATTTATTAAGTTAGATCTTAAAGATACTTACTATTATATCTAAATTAAAAAGGGAGATAAGTAGAAGACTATATTTTATATATAATATAAGTACTTTAAATATTTAGTAATACTATTTAAGTTAATAAATACCTTAGTAATATTTTAAATTTATATTAATAAGGCCTTTATAGGCCTATTAAATAAATTTTATATTATTTATCTAAATAATATCTTTATCTTCTCTAACTTAGAAGAGGAGTATATAGATTATATTTAATAAGTCTTATAATACTTAAGATAATTTAAGTTATATATAAACTCTAAGAAATATTAATTTTATATATAAAAGATTAAATTTCTAAGATTTATTATATTTACTAAAGGTATAGTAATAGATAAAAATAAAATAAATATTATATAAAATTAGCTAAGGCTAAAGATATACTATAAAGTCTAAGTATTTTTAAGTTTTATTAATTTCTTTAAAAGGTTTATCTAGTACTACTTATATTTAATAATACTTTTAATAAGACTACTATAAAAAAGTATATAAGAAAGAAAGAGTAAACTCTTAAAATAAAAAAAATATAAAAAATATATATTTAATAAACTTTATAATATCTTTATAAAAGTATTAATTTTAAGGTACTTTAATCTAAAAAAATAAACTAAGATTAAAATAGATATATTAGATTATATAGTAGCTAATATCCTTTCTTAATTATAAAAAAATAATTAATAATATCTAATTATATTTTAATTATAAAAGATAATTATTACTAAAAGAAATTATAAAACTTATAACTAAGAGCTACTTATTATTATTATAGTATTTAAATAGTAGTAATACTATTATAAAGAGAATTTTTATTTTATTAAAGTTTTAATAAACTATAATAATTTTAAGGTATTTATAGATCTAAAAGAATTAAATTAGAGGTAGACTTATTAAACTATAAAGTTATTAATATTTAACTTTATAATTACTTATTAAGTAGAGAAGTTAAACTTAATTAATATATTATTAAGACACCCTAATTATAAATATAAAAAGATAATATTAGATAAATTATTACTTATATTATAGTAGAAGCTTATAAATTTAAAAGTACTATCTAACTTATTCTAGACTATAATTAAAAAGGGAGTCTCCTATATTATAAAAGATATAAATAAAAAGTAATTATATTAGTAAATAAGTTAGAAGCCTTTACTAAATTTAATTTATATTATTTTATAAAAGAATATAATTTACTTAATAAGGCTTAAGAATTCTTATATTATAAAAGTAAAGAGCTTAAATAAGATACTAGCTTAATAAGATAATAATATAATTAAAAAGTAACTTAACTCTATTACTAAAGTTATTAGTTATAAATAATATATTCTATATTATATAGCTAGTATAATAGCTAATAGTAAAATAATATATAATAATTATAATAACTTAATTACTAAATTAATTAAGGCTCTATAATTATAAAATATAATAATAAAGAAAGTTAAGAAAAAGGAACCTCTTAATAAATATATAGCTAATACTAGTAAATAATATTTTAATAAGTATAGTCTATTAAAATATAGCTAAAGAGTTTATATTTCTACTTAAGAAGTAATAATATAAGAATTACTTAAATACTATTATAATAATCTATTAATAAACTACTTTAGTATTAATAAGATATTAGAATTAATAAATAAAAAATTTTACTAGCTTACTATAAATTAAGATATTAAAAAGTATATAGATTCTTATAATATCTATTAAAGAACTAAGATAAAATATTACTATTTATATAGTAAACTAAAGATATTATTAATATTAAATAGATTTTAGAAAAAAATTAGTATAGATTTTATAACTAATCTTCCCTTAAATAAGTATAGAAACTATATTTATAATATAATACTAATAGTAGTTAATAAGTATATAAAGATACTTTATTATATCTTAACTATAAAAAGATTAATACTATTAAATTAATAGAACTATTTATTATAGAAATTATTCTAAGGTTTAGTAAGCTAGATAGTATTATTATAAATAAAGTATCTTTATTAATACTTTCTAATCTAATATTTACTATAACTTATAAATTTAATATAGGCTAAGTATAGCATTTTATCCTTAAATAAATAAATAGATAAAAAGGTAGAATTAATTATTAAAGTAATACTTATATATCTATTATAATAAGTAGTAAAGTAATTAGGTAGGACTCCTACCCTTAATAAAATATATATATTATTAAGTAAAATAAGCTATAATAAGCTATAGCCCTTTTAGAATAATATATAGTTATAATCTTAAAGTTTTAATAAATATTAAGGGTAATATTATAAAAAAGAAAGTACCTATTATAAAAAAAAGAGTTAAGAAATTATATAAATTTTATAAAAAGCTAGAGAAATATTAATAAAATATAATAAAATTATCTACTAAATATTATAATAAGATATATAAATTTATTATATTTAATAAAAATAATTTAGTAATACTATTAACTAAAAATCTTAAGTAAAAATAACTTAATTAAAAGCTTTTATATAAGTATATTAGACCTTTTAAGATAAAGAAGTTAATAGAAAGTTAAGTCTACTACTTTATATTATTTACTATTTATAAGATCTATCTAGTTTTCTATATATCCTTATTAGAGCTATATAAGTATAAGAAAGCTAATAGTAAAATATAAGAATATATTCTACTAAAACTTATAAATAATAGTTTAGAATATGAAGTAAAAGAAATCCTAAATAGAATTAAAAAAAAAGAGATAGTACTTCTATAAAATTAAGTAGAAGAATTAGTCTCTAAAATATAATTAATAAATCTATAAAGATAATATAAAAGGATTTAAAAGGATAGTAAAAGCTTATAATAAGTAATATAAATATAGAAGAAGAGCTTAATATTATTAAATAATTTAATATAAGACTAGTTATAAAGTTTCTAATAAATTTAATTAATAATTAGATAAAGAGTATACTAAGTACTTTTTTACTTAAAAATACTTATTAATTATAGAAAGAAAAAGAAAAGAGAGATAAAAATAATTTATTATTAATAATATATAAGGATAGTATTTTACTTACTCTTAAAAGACTTATTCTTTTTTTTAATAAAAGATATTAAGTTACTAGATAACTCTAATCTAGATTTATTTATAAAAAGTATCTTCTTCCTTAAAGTCTAAACCTTTTTTATCTTTTTAGAATAGATTTAGTTATTTTAGCTTTTACTAATCTTTTCTTACTATTTTTAGTAATAGCTTTTTTTATCTTAGTAGTATTTTTAGTCGCTACTTTAATAGCTTAAGTCTTTTTAGTAGTAGTTACTTTCTTAATAGCTATAACCCTCTTTATATCTTTCCTAAAAGTCTTAGATATTATAGCCTTTATTATTTTTTTAGTCTTTACTATCTTTATAGGCGTGCTCTCTAGCTTTAAAATAATAATTAAATAAGTATATTTTAAGGTTAGTTTAGCTTTAACTATTAAGATAATATCTAGTAAGCTAACTATAATATATTTATATTTCTTTAAAGGCTTAGCTTTTTTAGAAGTTAAAGTTAAAAATAAATTCTTTAAATTATTAAATATAATATACCTACTATATAAAGATAGTATAGTAAATATATTTTAAGAAATATTAAAATTAAGAGAAATTCTTACTTAAGACTTATTAATAAAAATATATAGGAAAAGTATATAAGAAATAGGTATATTTTAGTCTTTATTATATTAAGTATTAGAATAACTATCTTATTAAATTAATAAAATTCTTAAATTAAGAAATTATAAAAATTATTATTTTTAAACTTTTTACTTAAGTTAAATTATCTCTCTATTTATATAGTAGCTATTATCTTAGAATTAAAGATAAAATATAAATAAGTAAAGGCTACTTAATAAATATTTACTTATATATTATTATTAACTTTAAGTACTTCTTCTCTCTTAAGAAAATAATAAAGAAATTAATTTATTAAAGAAATATATTTATATAATACTTACTCTATATTAGTAAAAAAAATAATATAAGAAAGAATATTTATAAAATAATAAGTATAGTATTTATTTATATATTAAGTATATATTCTTTAATTATATTAACTTTTTATAAAGCTTATAAATATATTATCTTTACCTAGCTATATATTAATAAGATATATATAATTAATATATAAGGTATCTTATATATATACTTATAATTTAAGTTAAGAGAGTATAGATACATAAAAATTTAGTAAAATTAAAATATTAATTTTATAAACTCTATTAGTAATAGAAGTCTTAGGTATTTATAAATTTATATTAATAATAATTTATAGAACTCTATAAGAATCTTACCTCTAATAAAAGTAATTTTAGATTTTAAATTAAAGTTATTAAGAGGGATATAAAAGTACTAAGTATTAATATAAGATTTTAAAAACTATATATTAAGTCTACTATAAGCTCTTAATTCTTCTAAGAATAAAATATATTAAGAGTATAAATTATATACTATTAAGAAGCTTAAAATATAAGTATTTAAAAGATAAATATATTTACTTTAATAGAAATAAATTACTAAATTATTAAAGAAAGCTACATAGCTTAATTATAAATATTAAATATCTTAATATTATAAGGCATCGCTAAAGTAGCTATAGAATAGAAATATATAACTAAAGAATTAAGATTTATATAAGGAGAAGTAATAAAAGAGTTATTAAATAAATCTTAAAAATTATCCTTAATAAAATTAATATCTTTAAAGAAGTCTTATCCTAAGTCTTAAAATAATATTATAGAAATATTTTATATACCTTAAATAAAAGTAATTAAGGGAGTAAAGCATTTAGTATATTATATAAAAAAGTTAAATAGATATTTTAATACTTTAAAGCTTATTAATAGAAAATATAGATATAAAGATATATTTAAATAAATATCTTACCCTCTATTTTATAATATATTTAAAGAAATACTTTATTTTATATACTTATCTAAGGTTATAAATCTCTAAGATATAATATAAGTATTTAAAGAAATAAATAAATTATTTATAGTAGTAAATAGTATACTAAAAATAACTAAATTATTATTATTATCTAATATAAGAGAGTTTATATTATAATCTAATATAAATATATTAAAGAATTAATAATATATATATAAAAAAGATATATTAAAAGTATAAAGAAATAATTAAAAAAAAGAAATTAATATTAATAAGAACTTTATTAATAATTATAGTAATTACTAAGACCCTTAATTTTTATCTTATAATAAGATAAATATATATAGTAATTATATTATATTATATATATCTATATAACTATAAGGCTAAATAGGCTAATAATTAGAATCCTAATTATATTATAAATAGGAGAGCTCTTTTCCTTATATCTCTATAAAGGTTTAAAGGTTTTTAATAAGTCTTTTAGAGGATACTATTAATATCTATAAATAAATAAAATATATAGTTTTTAAGAATAAAACTACTAGAAAAAAAAGATAATTATTATATAATAAAATAAAGATATTAAGTATTATATAACTTATATACCTATTATATATAAATATATTACTATTATATAAGGGCCTCTATATAATATCTACTTATTTAATATATAGTTAAGATAAGAGTCTATCTCTTTTCTTTTTTCTTAAGAATTAGTTATATTCTATAATCTATAATATATACTTAATCTTATATTAATATATATATATTCCTATAACAAGGATATACTATAAAGATAAGTCCTTAGATAAGTATTAAGAAATAAAAAAGACTTTAAAGAAAATATCTAAGAACTTCTATTTCCTAAGGATATAGAAATATATTAAAGACTATATTACTTAATATAATATTTATATTAAAATAAAATATATATAATATAAGCTTTATAAAAAGATAAGATTACTAATATTTCTTAAAGAGTTATAGAAAAGTATAATATAAGATTTTATTATTAAACTTTTAAGATTAAAAAAATAATTAATAGGTATAGTATATAATACTATATTAATAATTAATAACTAATTAATAAAGTAAGTATACTTTATATTATATAAAAAAGCTTCTAAAGTAGAAGATCTTATCTATATATTTCTAAGGATTATAGTAGCTAACTATAGGATCCTAAAAGAGATAGTTTTAGATAGGGATAAACTCTTTACCTCTAAATTTTAAAGATTATTAATAGATATAATAGAAATAAAGTTAAAAATAAGTATAGTATTCTACCTATAAATAGATAATTAAATAGAAAGAATAAATTAGATTTTAGAATAATATCTCTAATACTATATTAATTACTAATAAAATAATTAAATAAACTATTTACCTTTAATATAATTAATATATAATAGATTTTTATTAGATCTTATTAAAATAATACTATTTTAGGTAAACTATAGTTTTAAGCCTTAAATAATATTATTACTAAAGGGAATTAAGCTAAAGGTATAAAGAGCCACTATTATTACCTAAGATATAAGTAAGATTTATTAAAATTATAAAAAAAATTATAATTCTTAAGCACTTGCTTAGTAATATATTATAATTAAAAATACTTAAAGAGTCTAAATATTTCTAAAGAGGATAAGATATATCTTTTTTATAGGAATTTTAAAATTAATAAGCTTAGTAATAAGCTTAACTATATAAAGCTTAGCCTATTCTTAGTTAAAGAATATAAAGGGAATATAAATTATATTTTAGATTTATTAGAACTAATAAAGAAGTATAATATATTTTATATATCTTTACTAGAAAAGGTAAGCTCTAAGATACTTCTATAGATAGCTCTATTACTCTTTAATTAAAATAATAAGGAATATAATATTAAGAAAATCCTAGATTATTAGAAAGTTAATAGAAGAATAAGATATTTAATTAAGTAGTTAGACTATAATAGTTTAAAGAATATATAAGAACTACCTTTAGCACTTAATTACCTTAAGAAGGTTATAGAGTTTTAAATATAAAATTTATAGACAACTAATCCTACTTAAAAGGCTATTTAAAGGTAGAGTTAGTAGGAAGGGGAGATTTAGTAGACTAGATCTTAGAAAGTATTAATTATTTCCTAGTCTTTACCTCCTTCTTCTTCTTTTATTACTCTATATTCTTTACCTCTTACTTAATTATTTATTTCTAGTCAGCCTCTATAGAATTAAGCTCTATAAGGATGTGAATAAATTTTATATAGATTTTACTTAATTCTTAATAAAGTTACTTCTAGCGCTCCTCTAAGTATTTTTACTTAGAAATATTAATAAGAGCGAGACTATAATCTATTCCTATATAAATATATTTAAAGTATTAGTTTAAGTAATTATTAATCTTATAAAGTAAGCGCTTTATAGTATATTAATTATAGAAATACTTAAAAAGATTAGCTACTACTATTTTTATTAAGAGCCTTAAATAATACTAGTATAAGTTCTACTACTTTACTTTTAATATAAGGATATAAAGTATTAAGGAAGATAGGTCTCTTTAAAATAAAGATTCCTTAATAAGAGGATAGTATTATAGATAATCTTATAAAAGATATTAAAAAAAGGACTTAAGTCTAGGTAAAACTTTAAATATAAGATAAAAATAATCTTAAGTAATTTAGTTAAGATTATTAAAGAATACTATTATAATCCTAAATACTCTTTTTAGAATTATCTTAAAATACTTAAGTTAAGGAACTTAAGTATTAAATATAAGAAGGAGAGCTTCCTCCCTTTAATTTAATTTCTTTATATTTAACTTATATAATTAAGAGTAGTTTATAGTTAATAAATAATTAACCTTAATATTATATACTTATACTTCCCTTAGTTGCTTACTAATAACTAGAGTTAAACCTCTCTATTATAACTTTACTATCTTAGCTTCTACTATAAGTGTTATAGGATTACTTACTTATCTATTAGTTAGTAATCCATATATCTTATTTTTAATAATTAAAGAATTATCTAGAGTTTTAATCTAATTCTAACTCTAAGGCTAGTAATAGTAACTTTACTAAGATATATAAATATAGTTATATACTATAGTTTAAAGGAAATATTATAACTAATTTTTCTTTAAAGTTAGAATAACTAGTAATAGAAAAAAGTAATATATATATTTTAAATTATATTAATCTTTATTCTAATCTAGTTTATAGATACTTACTAAAGAAAAATAAGAAAATATAGAAGTTTTATAAAGATTTTAATATTTCCTTAAATAATATTATAATCTTTTTTTAAGATTAATTAGATCTTAAGAGAGATTATATAATATATAAGAATAAAAATTATAGATCTTCTATAGATACTAGATTTATAAATATTATATAAAATAACTATATTATATATATTACTATTAGCTATTATTAGGAAACACTATATATAGTTAAAGAGAATTAAAAAATATTATATTAATTATATAGAATTCTTAATAACTAAATCCTTTAAGTTAATAATATTAGATAAGTAAATAAAGATAAAAGCTAAATAGACTATAAGAGAGAAGATACTATAAAAAGATTTAGTAGAATTAGTAGTATATATACTATCTTATAAGACTCTTAAGAAAATTAGCTTATTTAGAAAAAGATGATTTAAAAGTGAAAGTAAGTTAATATCTTTAATTATTTTAATTATTATTCTAATCTTTAATAGTTGTAGCTTTAAGAAAGGTTAAGTATATATAGAAAGATTATAAGTTACTTATATTAAAAAGACTAATAATTTAACTTATATAAGAAATTATATTTAACCTTTAATTAATGAGAGATCTATAATTTTAAAAAGTAATATTTAAAGTATTATAGAAAGCTATAAAAGCTTATATAATTTAAGAGTTTAAATATAAGTCTAATAAATAATATTATTAATTAAGATACTAATTTATATAATATTAAATTAATATATAATTTATACTAAATATATAATTAATATATAATCTATACTAAATATATAATTTTATAAAAAAAGGATATAGAACTCATTAGATATTTATATAAGATAATAATTAGATCTAAAAATAAAAATATAACTTTAAAGATAAGAAGATATTATAATAGTATTAATAGAGTAGAATAAATTAAGTTATATTAATAAATAACTATAATTTATTAAATATAGAGCTAAGAATTAGTATAATAATTAATATAAATATAAAATACTATAGTTCTTATTAAGTAATTTATATACTAGATTAACTAGATTAAACTTAATAACTTAATATTAAGTTAGATTATAATCTAATTTAAATTAAATTAATAAATTTAAGAATCTAATCTAATCTAATTTATTATGTATTATAAATAAGACTATTTATCTATAAAGCGCTTTTTAGTAGTCTTTAATAATTATACTCTTAATTACTAATATATTAGATTATTTAATTAATAGTTTTAAAAAGATAGCCTCTTCTTCTAAAAACTTTATAGTATAATAATAAGATAAGAACTTAAAACATAGAGAATAATCTTTAAAGTTTAGTATTTATACGCCGCGTAACGGGTCAGGTCGGGTTATTCTATATAGTATTTTTCAAAATCTTATTTTCTTAATAACTTTATAAATATCTAATATAATTTTAATATTAGGGCATGAATTTAAAACCCTAATATAGGGCTTTAAAATGAGATGCTTTTTACGCTAAATTAGCGTGATTTAGCAGAGTTATTAGCCTTGCAAGTTACGGGTTGAGTTAGATTAAGAAAAAATCTCTAACCCAACCCGCTTTTAGAGTCCCTGTTTTTAAACGCTAGTAACTCTAGTATTATAAGCTAGTTTAGCGTAAAAAATATCTTGTTTTAAAGCTCTTAAGTAGGGCTTTTAATTTATCCCCCAATATTAAAATTATCTCAATAAGTAAAAAAGTTATTAAGAAAAGAAAGTGAAAAAACTAAAATTTTCATTTTAACCCATTACGTGACGTAAGTATTTATAAGAAAGTCTTAAATTAATATAATAAATCTTTCTACTAAGTTAATAAGTTTATACTTTAAAGATCTATTTTACTAATATAATTCTCTATTAACTAGAATAATAATATTATTAATAAAAGCTTAGATAGCTTACTTATATTACTCTATTATATTTAATTTAAGTCTTATCTATCTCTTATGCTACTTAGTAGCTTTAAGAGTATTTTATAGAAACTAATCTATAACACTTTATAATATATATATTAGTCTCTTTATATTTACTCTTATAATTTTCTTATTATTAGAGATATTTAATATCTTTAATAAAAGTTATAATATAAATTACTATAAAGGCTTTTATTTCTTTAAAGATTTACTTAGTAAATGTTTATTAGAAATAATAGTTATATATATATCTAATAAGTCTTATAATTACTTATTAAAGAAAGTGTAATAAATAGGCCCCTAGGGGGCCTCTAGCACCTATTATATAGGGCTAAATAGGATCTTTAGGCACTGAAGCCCCGAAGATCTAACCTAGAGCTTTTGCCCCTAGGGGGCGTTTGGCGCAGTGGTTAAGGCAGCCATTATAGAAAGAATAAAATTTATAGTATTTATATAGACTTTTAAATAAACTTTTCTAACTACTTATAGAATTATTATCTCTAGCTATCTTAGATTAATAATAAGTAGATAGCTATAGAAGTTAAGAGACTAGAATATTTATATATATACTATTCTATTTATTACTATACTTATTACTAATCTAAAGGTTATTAATATAATAGAGAGAATCTATAATTATAGATAAGTATAGATTTACTCTTTATAATTAAGATAAAGTTTAGAGAATCTATTAATTTTTTTTAATAAAATAGTTTACTAGTTATTTATAAAGTTATTAAGAAAATTAGATATTTAAAAATACTATATAGAATAATCTAACTTAACTTATTACATAGTATAATTAAATTAAGATTAGAAAATTCTAATCTAATCTAATTTATTATGTAATATAATAAAAAGTAAGTAATTTAAAAGTAGATATAAATATAAATTAGATATTATAAATTAATCTATTACTTATTAGAATTTATATATAGTTTTAGCAAAGAGATAAATAAGTAAAAGCTTTTTTTAACGCGCCAAGGATTTGAAAGTGTTTGGTATACGTTAATAGTTTGATAGTACACCTGGCTTTCTAGCGAGCTATAGAGAGCTGGTCAATGAAACCTTTGGGCCCCTCCTGCTTTACAATTCCGACAAGTTATCTATCTAGCCAATCATGCCATCTTGTGAATTTTTGTATTTCTCGAACTGGCGTACAAAGTCATCTTTGTAGTCGCGGACATTGTTCAAGATCTTCTTGAGGTCCTTTTTATCCAACCTTCTCTTTCGTTCCGCGCGTGCCAACCCCAATGCGGAAGTCACAATGTTTCGAATCTGACGTCCGTCGAGGCCTATCTTACACACATCTTCTTTAATCCACTCTCTAATGTCGTCCATATCCTTAACAAGGTCTTTTTCATCCAGCGGTTTCAGAAATCCTTCGAAGATGGCCAGCGTTTGCGTTTCACTTAGTTTGCCGTATTTGATGGCAACATGAATGCGGGATTGGACGGCGACGTCGAAGTGGGCGATTTGGTTTGTTGTGAGCATCAGGATTCCTATTGAATCTGTAAGTCCTCCTGGTCAGGCGTTCGACCTGGACCTTTTGCATAAGGCATACCTTGATAGTACTCAAGCACGCGGAGGAACACTGCTAACATGAGCAAAAAGTATTTCGCAATCAACATCTTTAGAGTCACTTTACCAGAAACCAGTGCATTTCTCTCTGTACTGCTTAATGCGCCTTTTCCACGGCTTTCCAAGAAGACGTCGGCTTCGTCGCTGCGTCAAGAGGCGTCAGTTTAGGCCAGATGGTATCCTTAAGGCACTCACATAAGAAGAATAGCTTGCCAAGAAGTAGCTAGGGCGAAGAGCTTTGCAAGGTTCGCCTCGACCTTTTTGGCTTTGGTGCCTACATCTGCTACACTGATAGAGAACAAGGGCTTGCGCGCAGCGATCGCCACTGTCTCCGCTGTGGAAGTCTTGCCAACACCGGGGGGTCCTTTTCGATTGCTGTTAGTGGTTTTGGACATTGAAGGGTTGTAAGATATCACCGTAGAGAAGTATCACTAGACCCTTTCCTTTCTTAGCAACGATATCATCCACTGCGAGGCCGCTATCGTCATCTTTCGAGTCTGCCGTCCCATGGCCATTAACCAGGTTCAAGATCATTTTTTTAGTCTCCTCTCCATCAGCAAGCTTAACTCTGTTCCATGAGTGGTCAAGGTCCGTTTTGGGTATATCCCTTAAGCCGGTAACCCGTAGCTGGGCCCATTGCTTATCGATCAATATGTAGCCAAGAATCCTGGGAGGGCATAGCATGTATTGTTCATCCTCCCACTTTTCCTGGTGGTCGGCTTCGTCGAATCTGACTTTGTAAATCGTTCGCAAGGCAGTATCTTTCTGACATTCGTGACACGCGCATTCAAAGCTGTCTACAATGGGCTCCAAAGATCCTATTTTCGCAACCGCTGGACCATAGTGGACGTACGACTGAAAATCAACCATGACTCTACTATTGACCTAGATGAACTTTAGCGCTTGAGTTGGATGTCTAGGACTATAGCGCTCACGCTAGAAGGCTTGCTGGTTGCTTCGGCAGGGTCCGAATTCGAGTTTCGTGAACCTCTACCTGAGTATTCGAGATCTTGGTCGTAGCTTGATGTCGTCCTGTCATCATCCTAGATGTTATGTGTCAAGATGGGATCATTTGAGGAATCTGGTTGACAAACATCCTCATCATCTCCCCTGATCCCGGAAAAGCCCTTTTGGCCCCAAACGACGTCTCCTCTGTAGTCGAACATTTGCGACCCCTTCTCGGCAGTGCAAAATCTTTTGAATTTGGCACCGCGCTCGACTAGACGCTGTTTGAGGATCTCGGGTTGTTGGTGATAGTGGAGCGGATAGAATGGGAGTGAGGTGATAGGCTTGGAGCCTTCAAAGTTGTCGATGTCAAGTTGCAGGGCCACTCGTTTGAAGGACCTTCCATCCCAGTCATAAGTAAGACATTGAAGTGACCATTTCGGCTTACGCCGAGTCTGTGGCCATGTTGCTAAATAATCTTGCACAATGAAGATCTGGTCTTGTCCCAGGAACGGTTTGCCATAAACCAATGCCCCGGGAGAGAATATAGTCCAGAGCGATTCAAAGGTCACCATGTTTTGCTCCACGTTGGGCAAGCGTATCTTGAAATACTTGTCAAGCTTTAGGTCGCCAGACGACCCGCTGGAGATGGTCTCAAGGACGAGTTTCAAATCCGATCGAGCTTGACTGTCTTTTTCATCTGTCGCACTGTCCCTCGTGGCTGCCTCAAGCCCGTCCCAATTGAGAATCAAGGGTTCGTAAGGCGATTCGATTGGCTTAGGTTCGCCTTTGAAAATATGATATGGGTAATGGCTTAGCAACTTCTTAAGAAGGTTCCACAAATCAGGATCAATGATCTCGAGCTCTCCGTCGTTTTCTTTTTCGTTATGCATATCTATGTTTTTGCGTAAAAGGAAGGCATGCGACGTGTCTTGTTTTTTTGATACTTCAAGGCTTGTATCACTCGGCAGCTGATCTTTGCGTTCGCCTGTCGTAGTATCGACTCTGTTAATCACGATTTTCGCCCGGGATGTAGGACCGGTTTCTTTTTCTCCTGTCTTGCTCTCGATTAGGTATTGTCTATAGTAATGTAATGGAAGCAGACTACTGACTGTGCTACCGTCGGATGCTCCGTTTGTAGTAGGCTTAAGCAATTAGCTGAAGATCTTTGCTCTATGCACACTGCAAATGCTGTTGCTACGAAGGTAATCACATACCAACTTGACAGAGACATTAGTGACCTCGCCAGATCCATTTTCTGTGATGGTTATATTCTTCTCATACAGGTGGGTGAACTTCCGTTCCAAGGCCGTATATTTTTCCTCTAGATTTGCCAATTTCTGTTCCAATGTCTTTGGTTCAAGGTCAGCAAACCCCTCACACTTCTATGATCCAATGTATACTGTCTTTCAACATACTAAATCGGCTCCAGGCTCACCATTCTCGCTACCGGGACTACTGATAGCCGGGAGGGTCAGATCCTCGGTAGCCATGTGGTGTTGTCTATAAAGTACAGCTCTACAACCAGCGGAATGACTATGATCCAAGCCGAATATGGCTAAATTGATGCCGGGGACACGATTCGTCAGAGTAGATCGCTATCCATATAGAATCGAGGAGTCTGAAAGAATCAGTGGAAAGAAATCATCAAGGTGGTCATGGGCGGGCATTCAAATCCAAGACCCCAGGGCGAGAACAGCGCACAAGGTTTCACCAGATTTAGGTAACTCCACTAAATTATCCTGGTGTTTGCAGGGGTTGCCGCATATTGATGATACGCTAACGCTTTATGCCATCTCCTATTACTTCTACACCTAAGTATATCTCACTTCATCCTCATGCATGATTGAGTTCCAGGATGTACCAAACCTGGTGGTCGTGTTTCTGCGAAATAATTCCTTATCCAATCAGCACTTCATCTTCTAACGCAGAAATTACGGTGCCTAGGGTAGCGGTCCTATAATATTAACACGACTTAGTGTAGTAGAAAATGCAACACAAAGTCGCCGGACATTATCATTCTCATGCATATTAGCTTATGCACGAAGATTACCAATAGTACTAATTTAGGACGATAACGAAACGCGATAGGCTATTCTAGGGTGAAGTATAGACGAACATTGGCTCGATCCTCTATGCGAAGAATTCGTAAGCTTTGTGCATAAACTAATAACGCAGAGTTGAGGCGCACCACCCCTGTAAATGTAGATCGGCACCCATGTCAGCACTGCAAAACCGTCGATACCCACAACCAACATTTGCCTTCGCGCATCTAAGCTGACAGAGGCTGGAAGACTATCGGTGCTACCGGCAGCACTGGAACAGCCGTTCCAACAAGGTACCTATGTAGTGGTGCATTCCTTCGCACACTGCATACATACGAGCGAGCCAATCGGAATTATTGGATTTATTTGGTGTGGAAGTCTTTGAAAGCCTCGGAAGGACAGAGGCTGGGGCGTTTACTTTCTCCGTCTCTCGGTGCCCATAATGCTTATATACTGCATCCTTTTTACCCTGAAAATTGCGTGTCGGTAGAGAATAGTCTGGTGCTTAGGTTCAATGTCGTCCAAAGGTCAAAGTGGCGAGAAGAACACACGACGCTTTTCTGAGAAGGATTTGTAAGCATCAAACACGATTTCCGTCTTGAAAAGCTTTTGAATTTGTTGTAGGAAAGCTGTCGAGACTTCGGAGGAGGAACAAGTGCAGTTCAAGAACTGGGTCGTAACAAGCAATCAATATTCGAAGGACGAAAAGGCAGCCTTTAATGTTGATTCCGTGGCTGCGTTCAAAGACTATTGGGAGGAGACCAACAGCAAAAAAGGAGGTTTTGATCGCCGTCATGAGAAAGGTTGCGGCTTGTGGGCTAAGCGCTATCAAAGCTCAGCGGCTTTCGTTCAGCCCTTCCTGGATGACTTCTCGCCTATTGTAAGGATCGTGACAGATTTTGGTGCACCTTATGGTAATGTAGCTATGGGGACGGTGTCCCTCCTATTGGCAGTGAGCTTCAATTCTGGTCTGTAAGCTCATTTGGTCCCTCTAGCTGACACCACGAGAAGGTGGCAAGGAACAAAAATGAAATGGAGAAAAGCCTAGAGTTGACCATCTCGTCGATCCGGGACCGCTTGCCAGGCCTAAAATTATTTCAAACCATATACAACGACGAAAACGACGAGTTAGATATGGCGCTTCAGAGTCTGATCGTGTCAGCGTACCAGGGGTTCATGGAATTCTGCATTGGGGCAACCAGATATTACAAGAGCGGAGGTCCACGTACGTGTCTCATTGATACTTCGATAAAGCGGAACATTTTATCAAGTAAATAACACGCAGCCGTTTAGGACGTTGGCTAAGGGCATTATCACCAACTAACAGCTTTGCTAAGAAGGCGGCCGAGGTGCAAGGCCAAATAGTGCAGATACGACGTCTATGCGAGGAACTGTTGAACAAGAATGTGGATGTCATTAAGAGATCAAGTATGAGTAAGTTGGGTAGCACTTGTAATAAGCCTCGACGGAATTGACGGTAGGATTAGAATTGGAACAAGCCAATCTCGGTACGCTGCTGTCTTAGCACTAAGAGGTTATCTGCTCATAATCAACATAGAACTGAAGGCGCAAATAACTGGTATGCGCTTTGGTAGTACTTCTCTAGTGCCAAATGCTAAGATCACCGCCTAGAGTTGCAAGAGGGGTATGATCAAAATTGCCTTAACGAAGTTCAGCGACTCCTGAACCTCGATGAGTTCTCGGAGGAAGAGCACCGAAGGAAGTGGGAAAAACACAGCCAAGCCGTAGACACGGATGACGATCTCAATACAGAAACGTTGCAGCAAATGCGTGGACAAGAGATCGATTCTTTCAGGGCCTGCGAGGATTACCGATTCTGGAGAAACTCAGAGCATTCATGCTTGCTTATCCTATCAGGCTACAACAATATCAGTATTCTAGGGGTACATCAGTGCTGGCTCTCTCCTATAGCTTCAGCTCTGGTAAAGGACTTCGGTCAGCAAGAAATCCGTCCCTTGTACGCCTACTTTGCCTTGGCACAAAACGGGAAGTTGGTCTACGATGTCGTTCCCGTGATCCTCCTTCAATTGCTGAGGCAGAAGAGCGGCGCCCTAAGGGACGAACAGCGGCACGCGGAACTACGCACCCAACTCAGAAAATTCCATCAGAGAGGGATGGATGAGGGCGACAGGGTGTCGGCAATGGAGAGGGTTGCGCTACGCGTGATCGACTTCTTCGACGAGTCAGAGATCTTATATATTATCGTGGATAGGGCTGATCGATGTCGAGATCCAAAGACAGTCGACCATCGTAAGGCATTGCTAAGAATTTTCATCAAGATGGTCGAAGCAGCGCGGTGCAAGCTCAAGATCCTCACCGTGACTGATGGCCATAGTTGGTGCGTGGAGAATTATCGAGATGAACTAGGAGCGAAGATGAAAGACAGAATTATTATCCATACAGCAGAGCAAGAAATGATGTACTAGTAGCTCTTCCACTGGACATCTTTGGGGTTAGGGTTTGGGCTGTGATTCTATGGACGCCCCTATGATTCCTATATAATAATTTATTACTAAAAGATTTCTTTCATTATGAAAAATATTTTAAGACTAAAAAAACTTATATATTATAAGTATCTATAAATAATAAGTAGTAAGGAGTAAATAAAAGAAGTAAGAGTATTATCTTTAAAATTTAAATATTAAATTAATTAAAATAATTAATTAAAAATTATTAATTTAAATTACTAAAAAATAAATTAAGTAAATTATAATCTAAAAACTTATTATAGATTAAATTATAAATTAAAAAATAATTAATTTTTTAATTTAATTTAAAAAATTTAATCTAATTTATAATTTAATCTTAACTTACTAGCTTATGTTATCTAGTGCCTACCTTTACTTAAATTCTAATTTTAGCTCCATTACTATCTTTAGTTTTAATAATATTTAGAGCTCTACTAATATTTAATCTATTTAATTTTTTAGTGAGGTAATCTATAGAATTAAGCGCATCTATTAGACTATTAAATAGATAGTTAAAAGTACTTAGGAAGATAAATCTACCTTCTATAGGTATTTTAGGGTAGGGAGGGGTCTATATCTTCTACTACTATTAAATCTATACTATCTCTAGCATCACTTTATTTTTAAGCTTTAATAAGCTTTTAAATCTTTTTAGCTTTTATTATAAGCTTACTATATAGCTACTAGCTAACTTATTTAGCTTATATAGCCTTATCTTTTTTTACTATTTTTTAGCTTATTTACATAATTTTTCTTCCTTTATATTTACTCTTATAGCTTTTTATTCCTTAACTTTTTAAGCTCTTTTAGCCTTTTTAGCTTCCTTATGAACTTTATTAACCTCTTTTTGCTAGCGCTTAGCTATTATATTAGCATCTTTTTATACTTATTAATCACGCGCGCGCTGAACCTTAGTAGGGGAGAAGAACATTACTCTACTATTATTTTTAGTAGGAAAATCTAGCAATAATGGCTTACTGCGCTTCCAACGCTTTTTTTCATTAATAAGGCTCTATTTAAGGCTATTATTTTATTATTTTAGTAGTATATTCTTAACTAATAGTATATACATTATATTGCTTAATTTCTATATCTTTTTATTATAAATATTAGACACTATATTATATAGTAACTTTTTAATCTATTTTTAATCTTCTATAGTTATTACTAAGCCCTTAAAAGAGCTAGAAGATAGTTAATCTTTAGTGGTTTTAGTAAACTTAATAATAATAAGCTAAGGATTAAAAGGGTATAAGCTAGTAGCTTTAAAGCTAGAAAGGATATTTTTAGGAGTAAATAAGGTTTTCTAGGTATATTAAAATAATTAAAAAAAATCTTACTTAGTAATAGATAAGAACCCTTAATATAAATCTATAAATTTTACTAGTTAATTAGAATATACCTATAATAATAAATAAAATAGATAGATATCTAGAGGCTATAGTATATATATTATATAAGAGGGATAGATTACTAGTAAGATCCTATAGCTATTATAATAGTTAATAAATTTTATATTAATATAGAAGCTATAGCTATTAAGGATTAGTAGCCTCTAAGATCTTTACGCCTTAGCTTTTATTTTACGCTTAAAAATTTAAGTAAGCTATTAAAATCCTAGCTTATTATTAGTCTAACTAGATAGTAATAAGGCAAAAAAATAGCTTTAAGTATTTAAATTAAAATCCTAAAGCTATGAATCCTAGATAAGATCTATTATTACTTAGTAAATTAACCTTAGTAATAGAACTAATTTATTAGTATATATAGCTATAATAGTAGTAATCTATTCCTAGTTCTTATTCTAAATAATTTATTTAATTTCGCTTACTTTATAATGCCTATATAAAAAAATATATTTTATCTTTAAAAGAATTCTAATTAAAAATCTTTTTTTATCTATATTATATATATTTTGTGGTTCTACCTTATACTACTCTAATTTCTTCCTTAATAGCTTAAAATATAATATATATTTAAATGCTAAATCTACCCTTGCCTAATTATAGTCTAGGCCTATTATTTATTTTAAAACTAGCTTAACTTAGTGCTAGCGTAGAAAGCGTAAAACCTATTTTATTCCTACCTCTTTATAATAGATTTCCTACGCGAAATTTTAAACTATGTACTTACTAGGTGGTAGGCCACGTGCGTATAAGTAATTAATGTATTTAACTAAAGATTTTTCTTATTAGTCGTTGAGATTTTGTTAGTTTTTGTACTAGGTATAATGTAATCTAGTAACACTACAATATTATTTATTAAGAGTAGAATAGTTATAATTAAACTGCTTAGCAATCTTACTAATATTAATATAATTATTAAGTAATAAGCTATTAATAAAGGCTAAGGCAGCATCTATTAAGCTCATATTAATGGAAGTAGAGGTGTTAAAAGATTTAGTTAAAAATCCTAAAATTAGGATTTAAGTAAGGGTAGGCACTAGATAATATAAGCTAGTATTAAATTAAACTTAACTTATTTAAGATATAATAATAATAATAATAATAATAATAATAATAATAATAATAATAATAATAATAATAATAATAATAGATAATAGATAATAAATATAGAATATTATTATTATAGGAATATATATATATTAATGTAAGATTAAGTATATATTATAGATTATAGAATATAACTAATTCTTAAGGAGGGAGGAAAGGAATAGACTCTTATCCTAACTATATATTAGATAAGTAGATATTATATAGAGGCCCCTATATAATAGTAACATATTTATATATAATAAGTATGTAAGTTATATAATACTTAGTACCTTCACCTTATTACATAATAATTATCTTAATAATATTAATTACTTTATAGTATTATCTATCTATTCTCTATTATATTATCTATAATTATTATATTATTTATTATATTTACTATATTATTTATATTAAAGTCTATAAGTTTTTAAAGTTTTTAAAATATTTTATATATATACTACTTCTCTATAATATATTATTATTATATATTAATAATTTATAACTCTATATCTATAGAATTTAATTATTAAGATTAATAAAATTATAAATATTATAAAAAGAAGGAAACTATATTATATAAGCTATATAATATATATTCTAAACCTTTAAGATTTTATCTTTTAATTTATATATAACTAAGATTAATTAAGTAAAAATAGAAAAAATACTTAATATTTTCTCTAACTTAAAGAAAACTTTATTTTTCTATTAAAAAGGAAATAACTTTTTATCTTTCTATAAAAAATTCTCTATTTACAACTTATTTCTTGTTTTATTTTATTTTATTTTATTTTATTCTATAATTTATTTCTATAATATTATTTATATAGTAAGTTATTTATTTAGTAAATTATTTAATCTATTTCTTATTAATAAAAAGAATTAATATTCTTATTATTATTATTAGTTATAAAACTTAATTAAAATATAATTCTTATAGTATATTAACTAAACTTATTTCTATAAATTAATTATTAATATTATACTTTAATTCTTAAAAATCTTTATATTATTATAATATATATTATTTCTAATTATTTTCTACTTATAAATATTCTCTTATAAATTTCTATTATTAGAATAATTTAAATTAGTTCTATAATAATATTTTATAAGAATTTAATTTTTAAAAACTATTAGATATAAGTATTAAGTATATAGAATATAATTAACTTATTTACTTTTAAGTATCTAAAGAGTTTATAATTTAATATTTTATTAAGTTAGTATTAATACTAAGTTATTTACTTAATAATACTAATAATCTAAAACTAATTCCTAATAATTTATTTTCTTTAAAAAGAAAAGTTAATATCTTTATTAATAAGCTAAATAAATATAGTACTAGTGTAGATTATATCTTACTAAGTATATATAAGGATAATAAATATATATAAAAATACTTTATAGTAGTAGAATTATTCTAATACTACTTAATTTTTCTTTATTTTAATTTTAATTATACTTTATTTATTTACTTTATAATCTTCTTTCTTTATTAATTTTTCTAGCTATTTAAGCTTAGAGCCTCTTTATATATTAAAGAAATTATTATAATTACTAAGTATATTCTATATATTATATAGAATTAATATTAATAGGATTATTTTTTCTTAAATCTATTTTAATTCTTTTCTATATTATATATTTATATTATGTAATAGATTAGGAAAAACTTAACCTAAAACCTAACTTACTACTATTAAGTTAGATTTTTTAGGTTAAGTTTACTAAGTTAGTAAAAACTTAATCTAAACTTAACTTAATAGTAAGTTTATTAGATTTAACCTAATTAATCTATTAAGAACTATTAAGTACTAAAATAAATATAGTAAATCTACTAAAGATCTAATAATTAATTTAATAAGTAGATAGAATAAGTATTTATTATAATATTTATTATTATATCTACTATTATATACCTATTTTATTTATTAATAGTATCTATTATTATATACTTATTCTACTTATTACTATAGTATTTACTATAGTATTATATACTTATTTTACTTATTACTATAATATTTACTATAGTATCTATTATAGTACTTACTATTATATACCTATTCTACCTATTATTATAGTATTTATTATTATATACTTATTTTATTTATTACTATAATATCTATTATTATATCTACTATAATAAATATAATAATAGGAGGTATAATAAGTATACTTAATAAGTAATTAGATTTATTAGATTTAATTTAATTTATTATTAAGAATAATCTAATTTAATTTAACTTAACTTAATAAGAAAACTAATCTAGTTAAGTTTAAATTAAGTTTAAAAAATCTTAACTTAACCTAACCTATTACGTAGCGTTTATATATTTTTAAGAATAAGATTAATAATCTCTTATAATATTCTCTTTTAATTAAATAGATTATTTTTCTTTAATTTAAAATTTTTAATTATAAATTATTTTCCCCCTATAATAAAGTTAATAATTTTTAAAAATGAAAAAATTAGACTTTAGCTTTAATTCTATAAATAATAAAATTATTAATTTAAGCTTTAAAAATATTATAGTTTTATTTTTTAATTTAGTAGCTTTTTCTTTTACTTAAGAAACTTTTGTAATAAGGAGGTTTAACTCTAGTTATTAGTAAGTAACTAAGGGAAGTATAAGTATTTAATATTAGGGTTAATTATTTATTAACTATAAACTACTCTTAATTATATAAGTTGAATATAAGGAAACTAAACTAGAAGGAGGAAGCCCTCCTTCTTATATTTAACACTCCTTAGTATTAAGTACTAAAAATATCTTAGATTAATAACTAAGTACTACTAATTTTTCTTAGATATCCTAAATTAGTTACTAAGTAATACTAATCTAAATTTATAATCCTAAGTACTTATTCCTTAAGTACTTCTAATAATATGCTAGCCCTACCTAGGTTAGCCTATAATAACTTTTAATTTAAATATAATTAAATTTTTAGATTTCTTATTTATTTATAGTTTATTCTTAATTTTTATATATTTTAATCTAGGTTTTTTAGGCTCTAAATTTTTAGATTTATAATTAAAAAAAATTTTATTTTCTTTAATCTTTAGACTACTTAAATTAGAAAATATTATAAATAATTTCTAAAATATATATATTCTTTCTTCTTTAATATTATATTATATATATATATTATTATTATTAAACTTATTTTTATTAATATTATATTTCTTTTCTTCTTCTTTATTATAAAGTTAAAATTTTCTAAATATTATTAGATAGATTTACTTATATTATATATTAAATTATATTTTTAATACTAATTTCTTATTTAATTAGATAGTATATAATAGCTTTTTATTAAAAAATATAATAAATTATCTTTAATATTAAAGTTCTTAAAATATAAATAAATACTTAATAATTTAGAATATCTATATAAAGGATAAATTAATATATTTAGAAAATTATAATTTTTTATTAAATATTAACTTATAGGATAGTTTATTATAAAGTTTAGAATTAAAATTATTCTTATAATCTTTCTTATCTTCTTCTTTTTAAATAAATTATTATAATTTTTAAGATATTATTATATTAAGTCTTTCTTATATATTATTAAAATACTATTCTATAATTATATAAATATTTATTTATTTCTCTAATAAATCTTATATTAAATTTAGACTTTTTATTTAATTCCTTAATAAATTCTATATTATATTTAGACTTTTTATTTTAATTATTATTAAATTTAGATATTCTTTATTAGGGACTAGTATAAATATAGAAATAATAATATAATATTAATATAAATAGAATTTAATTATAATAGTCTCTATAAAAGTATTATATCTATTAAGGTAATATAGCTTAATAAATTAATAGCTACTAGCCTAACTAAGTTAGTACTTAATAGGATTAAAACTATAATATTATTCTTTTCTTTCTAAATAGGAGCTTCTATAACTACTTATTTAATATCTATTAATTTATTAAGTAATCTATTAGGTAATCTATTATAATAAATAATAAATATACTTAATTTACCTCTATTAATATTAATATATATATTTAGGACTCTTTTAGAAACTATAAATATACTTATCTATATTTAATTAATCTCTTTAATTAGTTAATAATAATTTATTAATTAAAGAATACTACCTTAATTTAATATTTTTTATTATAAGTTTAAGATTTATTAATTCTATATTAAATATTCTATAATAATATAGCTAATAATAACTCTTAATTCTCTAATATTATAAATAATTTATAAGGCCCTAGCTTATTAAGATACTAATAGTAATAATCTACTATTAATATTAAATAACTAATTATATTTTAGTATAATTCTTATCTTAGTCTCTTATCCTTATAATTTATATATTTAATTTTATATATTAGATATCTCTTCTTCTTTATTAATAATCTATTTTTTCTTTTATTAATTTTTAAGTCTAATATCTTCTAAATACTTTAGTATTCCTTATTTTTTTATTAATTATTATTAGTAGAGGAGGTTCTATCCTCTAATCTTATAATAAGATATTATTATTAAGATATAAAAACTATAAATAAAATACTAAAAAATACTTTTTATTA
This sequence comes from Cladonia metacorallifera KoLRI002260, assembly GCA_000482085.2. Lineage (NCBI taxonomy): Eukaryota > Fungi > Ascomycota > Lecanoromycetes > Lecanorales > Cladoniaceae > Cladonia > Cladonia metacorallifera. Next base: position 756,198 of record KI911112.1, read on the forward strand.
TAAATAAAAGCTTTAGCTTATATATAAAGTTATTAATAATCCTTATAATTTTAAAAGGCTTTAGGTTCTTATAATCTAAGAATTTATTTAAATATATAATTCTACTCTAAACTCTAGCATAGAGTATCTTTTCTTATTAGTTTACTTTATTTAGAGTATTTATATTTAAGTTAATTACTTTTTTAAATATTTCCTTAAATTCTTTATCTTTATGATAAATTTATTAATAGTTTTAAAATCTCTTTTTATCCTTTATATAGTATTATTATTCTATAATATAGCTAATTTAATTCCTAACCTTAGAATATAACCCTTTATTACTAAAAAAGATAATAAATTAATAGTATTTAAGTCTATATTTACTTTAAATTTTATAATAGATAAGAAGTTTATCTAATTTATTTAATTATAATTAATAAAAGACTATAGATATTATTTTAGAATAATATTAATATTTTTATTTAATTATCTATTTCTAAATAAAATATTATTTAGAGCTTAGGCTTTATCCTTAATTATTTATATAAATAAAATTAAAAATAAATAATAAATTAAGTCCTTTTATTTAATATTATTATCTTAGAGTATCTTTCTTTTCTTTATATTTATTTAATAAATACTTAAATAATAATCTTAATTTCTAATAAGTTTAAGGCTATAAATTATCTTTTCTTTAATAATTTATTAATTATAATTATAATATACTAAAAGCTTCTCTTAAACTACTAATAAATTAATAATAATATAATAAAATCTATTAATATATTTATCTAGTACTTTTTAGAAATTAGTAATAATTTAATTAATTTATACTTTCTAATTCTATAACTTTTTAACTATTTATAGATATAATAGCTTTTAATATATCTAAATACTAAATTTATTATCTTTAATTAGAAATAATATAAGCTTATTCTTATATATATATTTATATATCTTATATAGCTTCCTAATAATATCTTATATATAATTTATAGAACTTTTATTCTTATATTATCTAAATTAGGTATATAGAGTTTTTTTTAGATATATAATATATTATTTTATATCTTATAATTACTTATTTTAATCTTTAGGCCTTACTTTATTAAATTTACTAATAACTTTCTCTCTTTAGTCTTCTTATAAGTAATAAGTCTCTAAACTATATTATTATTAAAGTATATTTATTTAATATACTTTATTACCTCCTTTATAGAAAGAGAGTTTATTAATTTCTTTATTAACTCCTTAATAAATCCTTCTATAATTAAATACTAAATAAGGTTTTTTTTAGCTAATTTCTCTATAAACTTCTTAATTAAGAACTTTTTTAGAAGATTAAATAATAATTCCTTTATTAACTCCTTATTATCTAATAGCTTTTATTTACTTAGATTATAAGTTATAGTATATATAACTTAGACCTCTATTTTCTATTTATTTAATAAGAAAATTATAAGATTTATTACTTTTTTTATATCTCTAATTAAATATTTTTTTAAGATAGTTTAGTTTTAAAACTTATATAATAAATTATTATTATATTCTAGTATATTATCTAGATATCTTATTAAATTATTAGACTTTATTTCTTATTTTCTTAATCTATAAATAATCTTAAAGTTAAATTCTAATAAGAACTCTACTTATTAAGCTTAATATTAATTTAGTTACTTTATAATTATAAAGTATTCTAAGTTCTTATAATTTATTAAGACTCTAATTAAACTATTTATTAAAATTCCTACTAATTTTAAATACTACTCTTTAATACCCTAATTATTATAAGGAATTCCTTATTATATATTTTATAGTTATACTCTTAGAGTATTATCTTATAGAATATAAATATTATTAATTTAAGTATTTTTATTTATCCTTCTATAAAAGTATACTTATTATAATATAATTAAATATATTAGTCTTTACCTAAGTCTTATAATTAAGATTAAAGTAAGTTAATATTAAGGCTTTTATAAATATCTTTTTTAATATTTTAAAGATATTTATTTTTAATTTATTTAGTATTAGTAAGAATATTAAGTCTAGCTTTATTTTCTTATATTTTATAATATTAATCTTAATTAGATTAATTAGGAATACTATAATCCTTAAGTAACCTTTAATAAACTTTCTATAAAAATTAGTAAACTCTAGAAATAATTAGATATCTTTAATATAATATAGGATTTTCTACTTAAAAATTATTTTAATTTTTTTAGAATCTATCTTTAAGCTATCTATAATTATTATTAAACTAAGGTATTTAATAAAAATAGGCTTATTTATAGTAGTTTATCTAAGATCTTTTATATATAGCTAATATATTCTACTATAGTATTATTATATATTAAGATATTATTTATGTGACGGATTGACCCTACAATCCCAGTCGACTATCATGCTCGTAGGGGCCAAAAGGCATGCGACCCTACTGATTCATAGAGATCATGATTATTCGGCTATATAATACAGAGCATCGTGATAATTTAAGTAAGCTATATAAAATATATCTAAATATTTATATAATATATTATTTATAAATAATTAAAATATAACTAGAGTATTATAGAGTCTAAATAATATAATTATATACTTAAATAATTTATATTTAATAAGGAAAGCTATTTTATCTTTATACCTCTCTTTTATTCTAATTTTATTAAATATAGTAATTATATTAAATTTACTATAAATTCTAGTAATATATAACTTTATAAATATATTTTTAATTAATAGAGGTATATTTCTATTCTAAATAGTAAGAGTATTTAAAACTTAATAATTAATATAAATCCTTATTTTTCTATCTAGCTTTTTTACTATAAGTACTAAAACTATATATAATAAAATATTGAGTTTAATATATTTTTTATTTAATATTTTATTAATATATTTCTTTATTATTAATACTTATTTATAGAATATACTATATACTCTCTTAACTAGTAATAAGCTATTAAGTATAAAATTAATTATATAATTAATTATTCTTTTTTATAGTAACTTATTAACTTTAATAGAATTTTATACCTTTAATTATTTATAATACTATCTAAAAATCTTTTATCTAAATTATTTATCTAAAATTAACTTTTTTCTTATTTTAGTAAAGAATTTCTTATAATTATTAAGACTAATAACTATAATATTAAATATAAACTTATATAGCTTCTCTTTATCTTTAATTACTAAATATTTAAAGTTCTTTAGTTATATAATTATTATTTAATTTACTAGTTTTTTATTAGCCTAATAAATATATATACTAAAATCTCTATAATATTAATAGATATTTTTTAATTACTTTATCTATATTTCTTATTATAATAACTATATATTATTATTAGTTTATTTCCTCTTAAATAGTTTAATATATAATAGTTTAATATAAATATTATTATTCTAAAGCCTAATAAAATATTAGAGTTATAGAGTTTAAGCTAAAATATTTTAAGAGCTATATTAAACTTCCTTAATATTATTATTAAGTATAAGACTTTATTAATATATTTATTTAACTTAAATCTAATTAATACTATATAGCTAATATTAAGGATATATTTATAATTAATTAATCTTAATACTAAAGACCTTTCTAACTTAAATATTAGGATTATATATTCTTTAATAAAACTAGAATTAATAAACCCCTCTACTAAAACTTTTGTATTTATTAGATAAACTATCTTTACTAATCCCTTTATAGTATAAGTATATTTTATAAAATTAAATTATTTACCTTACTTTAACTTTTCTTAATAAGAAAATAATATAATTATAATAAGAATTATATAATTCTAATCTCTTTCTAACTTAGTTATTTTATTATATAGATTATTTAATATATCCTTAATAATAATCTAATTAAGAATTATTAGTTTTTTAAATTAATTATACTATAACTATTACTCTTATCTTTAAGTTTATACTTAATTTTAAAAACTATTAGTTTAGACTCTATCTTATTTATTATAAAGATTCTATTATTTTTATAAAATATATTATTATTCTTAATAAAGTAACTAGATTTAAAATATTTAATATAAAACTTTTTCTTCTATATTTATAATAAAATATATAGTAGTTAGGTCTAATAATTTAGTCTTAATAAATTAATAAAATTTCCTTAATTATTATCTTTTTCTCTTTTATAAATAGTATTACTATAGTCTTTACTATTATTTTCTTAAGTTAACTATATAATTCTTATTTATATATTAAGAACTAAGTTCTACTTTATCTCTAAATTATATATATAAAGTTAAATAATATAATCTTTATATAATAATAATTTTAATTTATTAATTATCTTATTTCTAAATTTAGATATAATATATTTTTTTAAGTTCTTAATTTTATAGTTTTCTATATATCCTAATAGTATAATAATAATTATAAAGTAGAAGTAAAATATATTAAAAGACTTATATCTATTTTTAAATCTTATTAGAAAATTTATTATTTATATATTTATCTCTACTTAAGTTATTTTATTATAAGTATTAAAATTCTTTTCTAAATTAATAAGAATCTATATATAACTCTTATAAAAATATTTAAATATAGATAAGATATATAGATAAATAATTATAAATACTTAAAATATATACTTATTTTAAATATAATTTATCTTAAAGTTTTTTAAACTAAACTAATAAATACTTTATTTAAATTTAAATAGAATATAGAATTTTTATTATTTCTATTTTACTTAATTCTTATTAAATATAAATATATTAAGATAGCTCTTATTATATTCTAGTATAATAATATTTAATATCTTACTAAATACTAAAGTATAAATTATAGTTAAAGTTTATTTTAATAATATTATATTATTATCTAAATTATATATATCTTAGAGCTAAATATAGAAAATTTTCTTTAATTTTAATATTAAGATCTTAATTTATTTCTCTTAAGTTTTTATATTCTTATAATATTTATCTCTTATTTAATATAATCTAATAATATCTAGTTTATTTATAATTAATTTATTTTTAATATTCTTTACTTTAGTTTTTTATAAGATATATTTTTAACTTAATATATTATAGTTTATATTAAGTATTTAATTCTCCTTTATTAGTCCCTTAATTTAACTTAAAAAGTTATAGATTATTATATAAGTATATTTTATTATATCTTAAAGATTATTATACTAATTATTAATTACTTTATTAATAACTTTAATAAATATTTTATTTTTTATAATTATAATTTATTTTAGGTTATTATTATTAGTTTCTTCTAAATATTATAGAATTATATAGTCTTTATTATTAAAATTAATAATAAATTATTATTTATTAATAGATATCTTATTCTTACTTTTATTCTTATTCTTAATATTTCTTATTATTATTTTGTTTTAAAGTTAATTAATATAGTCTCTTAAGTTATTTAGGGCCTTATTATTAGAATTAAAAGCCTTATTCTAAATTATTTAGAATTAAGTAAGTTTAAAATCATAGTTTATTAAATAATCCTTCTCTAATAAAAGAACTTTATAAGATAGTATAATATATAAGAGCCTTATATATATAGAAAGTATATTAATGAATTATATTAATTTAATTAGAAAATTTTTATATTTCTCCTATAAAATATTATTAATAGATATTTAATATTAAGTATTTTTATTATTTATATTAAAGAAATTATAATTATCTCTTATAGTATTATTTTCTAAATTTTTAACTTATTTCACTAGATAAAAATTTCTTAGGTATAAAAAGAATAGTTAGATTATATTAAGAACTAATATAGATATAGAAATAATAATATAGTATTAATATAAATAAAATTTAATTATAATAATCTTTATAAAAGTACTATATCTATTAAGATAATATTACTTAGTAGCTTAGTAGCCACTAGCCTAACTAAACTAGTACTTAATAGGAAGAATTATAATATTCTTCTTTCTATTAAAAAGTTTAATTAGTAATAAGATTAATAACTTTAGAAAAGTCTATTGTATAGTTTATATTATTAATAAAGTTTAATAATAAGTATAATACTAAAGAATTAAGATTATTATTTTTAGTATAATAAATTAAAAATTTATTTACTTTATAATATAATATATAATTAGATTATAGTAATATAAGTAGATTTAAGTATTTTATACTTTAATATATATATTACTTATATTATCTAAGTTATTAAAGGAAGATAATAATAAATAAACTTAAGTATTTTATATTTTAGTATATATATTACTTATATTATCTAGGCTACTAAAGAAAGTTACTATAACTATACTTTATTTTTTATTTAATTTAGTAGTATTTTAGTAAATTTCTATTAATAAGATAAATCTATTAGTATATAATATATAAATTAAAGTTTATATATTTAATAACTTTAATAGTCTATTTTATTAATAAGAAAAAGATATCTTTAAGGATCTTAAAAATCTTAATAATATTAATAAAAAATTAATTAGTAATTTACTTATATATTATTTATACTTCTTAATAAGATTTAGTATAATTATATTCTTAATATTAATTTAAGTATTCTACTTAACTTTATAGTTTTTTTATTATATTAGATATTCTATATAGATTCCTTTTCTCCTTTTTTATTAATAAATAATATATTTATTTAGAAGATATTTAATATTCTAATTCTTACTATTAATATTAATAATAATAATAGAGAAATAATTAGAATATAAATACTTAAAGAAATTCTTTTCTAAACTTAAATAAGATTCTAATTAGATTATTATAAAAATAAAATATAATTTTTAGTACTTAAATATATTAAGATAATAGATAAATTTTCTAATACATTTTAAACCTTAAAGAGTTTAATACATTATTAATTATATTTTTATTAAAGTAGTTTATTAATAAGAATATTATAATTTTTATATAAATATAATAAAATAAAATTTTCTTCTTAAAAAATTAGAGCTAATAATAATAATTATAATAAAACTTAATAAATATTTATATAAAAGTAATAATATTAAATACTTCTAATTAAGTAATAATAATAAAAGATAGAAAATTCTTTTTATATTTTATAAAATTTAAAATTCTATTAAGAGTAAAGTTATAGATAACTTTATTAAAAATATAATCTATAAATATAAATATAATATTATTATAAATAAACTAAATTATAGAGATTATAATAAACTATTATTTAAAATACTTAAATATTAATATTTAGAATTATAATATAATTTTAATAATTTAGTTTATATACTTTAAAGAATTATTTATTAATAAATAATAAATTATAAAATATAGAAACTTAATTCTTAATATATTAAATAATATAGATTAAAGTTTATTAAGGAATTTATAATTATAATTTAAAAAAATAATCTTAAGAAATCTTTAATTAATTTTTTAAAATTATTATAATAATTAATTAATTTAATTTATAATAATAAAAGTACTCTTATTAGAAATAAGTAAGATTTATTTTAAAAACTTATACATTATTAATATAATATTATTATAATCTTTAGTAGATTTTAGAAGAATAAATATAAAATTAATAATAAAAATATAGAATAATATTAAAGAGAATAAAATAAACTATAAAAAACTATATTCTATATAATAATATATTTAATATAATTAATATTTTAAGTAGTATTATAAGTAATTTCTTAATTATTAAAATAAGAAATATATAAATTATTAATAAAAAATAATTTTAAATATTTTAGTAAAGCTAATATATAATTTAAAATAAATAATATTAAAAAAGATTTTAAAGTATATCTTTTCTCTAAGAAAATATAGTTTAATATTATTAAAAATATAAAATTTAGTAGAATTATTATTTTATTAAATAAATCCTTCTTTATTATAAAAAAAGAGTAAAATAATAATAATTTTAGAATTAATCTTATTAATATTTAATATATTTATAATCTTTTATTATAAAGAATTCTTTATATAGTTATTTAATATTTTTTTAATTAATATATAATTTAACTAGAATAATAATTATATAAATAAAGTTATAAAGGAAGTTAAACTTTTTTTATATTTAGATATATTAAGACTATTAGAACTAAAATTATTTAAATAAAATAAAGTATTTAATATAATATATTATTTTCTTAACTCATAATAAAAATATAGATTATAGAAGTATTAAATATAATCTAATATATAAATAAGATATAGATTTAACTTTATTATTAATAATATAATAAAAGTAATTTACTTAATAATACTTAGAATAATATTATAATCTATATATATAATTATAATAAGGATAGACTTAATTATATATTTAATTTTATTTAAAATATAAATAATTTTAGTTAATTTAAGTTTAATAAATTAGTATTTAATCTTTATATTTTTAAAAAATAACTTAGGAATAGAATTAATTTAATTTAAAAATATTTAGAATATTTATTTCTATTAATATATTATTATATTAAAGCTAAAGATCTTACTAATATTTAAATTAATATATAAGGTATTAATATAATTAAAATAAAATAAAAATAAAGATATAAAATTATTTTTATAAAGTAGAAAAAGTAATCTATTTAATAAAAAAAAATTATTAAGATATATCTTATTAATATAAATCTTTCTTTTATTTTTAATATAAGAAAAAGTAATAAATAATATAATTTTTTAATTCTATAAAAACTTTATAATAATAATATAATTTAAAATATAATTTTATAATTATTTTATTATATTAAGATAAGTCTTTAATTATAATAATATTTAAAAGAAATTAAGCTAAGAAATAACTTCTAACTTATTATTAATAATAAATAATTTAAAGTTATTAACTTTTTATTTAAGTAAATATGTAGAAAGATATCTTAAAAAAGCTTTTATAAAATTAATAAAAACATTATTAAACTAAAAAAGATTAAAGATTTTAAATAAATATAAATAATATTCTTTAAGAAAATAAAAGAAAATAATAATATTATTTATATATATCTATATAAAAATTTAGAATAGTTAAAGAATTCTATTTAATTACTTTTATATATATATTAATAAATTCTTAAAATTTATAATTATAAATTTATATTAGTTTTTTAGATATACTCTTTATTAATAGAAAAAACTAATATAATTATAATTCTTAATAATAGAGATAAAGTTAAGCTATAAGAATAATAAATATATATTAAGTAATATTATAATATTAAGTCTTTTAATATTTATTATAGAATAATTTCTTAGCTTTTATTTAAAAATATTTTCTAAATAATAAAAATTTAGAAACTAAAGGGAATAAAGTTTAAAGTTTAGTTTAAATATTTTTAATTATATAACTTATTAAATATCTTATTAATAATCTATTTAATATTATTACTTAAAGGATAAATCTAAGAAGTTTTTAAAAAATTTTATTCTTAATTTATATATAGAGGAATATATATTTAATCTTTTTAAAAAATCTTAATAAATTTTTTTTAAAGAGATAGAAATTTATTTATAATTAATTATAAATTTTTAAAATTATTAATATTAAAGACTAGTTATTATAGGTCCCCTTAGGAAGAAAGTGTAATAACTAGTAACTATTAGAGTAGCTTAGTATTAGTAGTTAGTTACTATAGATATTATATTAATACTATACTAGTATAAATAAGTAGAATATATTATATTACCTTACTTTATCTTAATAAGCTTAAAGGGTGTATGCCTTATAATAATAGAATCCTTAGTAATTAATTTTCTAATATAAACTAATACTTACTACTACTATTTTATATTTTTAAGTAATTCTTAGTAATCTTATTATATAGTATTAATAAAATATAATAAGCTTATATTATAATTCTAATTACTCTAACCTTTAAAGTTAAAGGCTTAAAGTAAAGTAAAATAGTATCTATATAAAGTTTTATTTATAAAAATATATAAGAGCCTATAAATAGACTATAAGTAGATTTATTAAAATTAACTATTAATATAAATATATAATAATAAAGAATTTAGTAGTTAAAGTTATAAATAAGAAAGCTTAAAGCTATTATAACTAAGTAGATTATTAAAGAGATATTATAAAATTTTAATAGTAGACTAAATAGAGATTATATAAATAAATTAAATAAACCTTTAAAGAGAAAAACTTTATTTAGTAGCTTTAGTAATATATTTATACTAATACTAAAAATAATTTACTCTAAAAAATATATCTATATTATAGAGTATTAGAAGGGGAATATATCTATTAATTTATTAATATTAAGATTAAGTTCCTTTTAAGTTATAAATATTTTACTATTAATAAAAATAAGATTCTTTACTATATATAATTACTTAAAGGTAATATACTATTATAGTAGTAAAGTTAGTTTAAGCTAAAAAATATTAATAAATATATCTTTAAATATTTTTATAATTTTCTATTAAACTTAATAGTAGACTTAATAAATTATAGACTTCTTATATATAAGCGCTAGAATAGTATAAAGTAAAACAAAAAATAAAAGATTTTTATTTTTAAAATTTATTTAAAAGTATTAGAAACTTACTTAGAATCTTTATTAAAGGTCTTTAAGATAAGTATATTCCTTAGTAAGCTATACTTAAATATAAAAGATAAGATCTTAAGTACTAATAATATATTAATTATATAAGAGAATATCTTAACTCTTATAATTATATAAGAGAGGGCTCTTAAATAATTTTAGTAAAAATCTACTAAGCTTAATTATAAAAGTAAATCTTTAAAGGAGCGTATTTTAAAATACTCTAATAATAATAGTAAAGAGCTATTATTAAAGCGCTTTAAGAAAAATAAAGATAAAAATAAAGATAAAAACTACTAGAAACTTAAATCTATTATAAATACTATAAATAAGTTAGATAATAAGACTAATATCTACTTTATATATAGAGGAAAGAAGTATTAGAAGAAGGATTACTTATAAAGAAATAATCTAAATTTTATCTTAGTTAATTTAATATAGTTAAAAAATAATAATACTTTATTATTAAAGTAATAATAAGATAAGAAGAAAAAAAATTAATAAAAGCTCTTAATCCTTTATATTTTAAGGGCTAGATAATAACTTAGGATATATTTTACTTCTTTAAAGAACTAATTAATTTTAAAGCTAAGATTAACCTAGTTACTTAATAGTTTATAATATAATATAATTTATAGCTAAAATATATAGTCTTATTAATATTAGTATAGCTAAGTAGGTAAGGTATTTATTATTATAAAATATATTAACTAAGCTATAAAGCTATTAATAACTAAGGCTAAGAAAAGAAGTATAGCTTCTTATTTTATATTATTAATTAAGAAAGTTTTAATTTAATTATTAAAATATTTATACTTTATAAGTTAAGTATTATAATAAATATACTAGAATACTAATAGTAGTACTAAGTTAATATTAAATAGCTATAAATTAATAAGCTAGCTAAGTTTATAAATTCTATAATAAAAATAAGAAGTATTTATTATAATTTATACTTATACTATAATAATAGAGTAACCCTAAACTAATAAGTTTAATATAGTAAATATTCCTTATAAATTATAAAAGTTTAAAGATATCTTCTTAAATAAGAAGATAAAGATCTTATTTAAATAGAAATAAAGAGATTATATTATTAAGTTAAATAATAAGGAGCTACTATATAGTCCTCTTTATAATTTATTAAGAATAAAGTTAATAGAGTTATATTACTACCTTAATAATAAAATATTCTATTTTATTTATAAAAGTACCTATCCTCTTTATATTAAAAAAGAATAGAAAGTTATATCTCTATATAGATTATTAAGAATTAAATATAATAACTATAAAAAATAAGTACTTATTACTTTTTATTACTAAAATATTAAACTACTTATATAATATTAAGAGGTTCTTAAAGTTAGACTTAAAGAATATATATTACTATATTTATATTAAGTATAATAATAAATAAAAAATTATATTTTATATATACTATAATTACTTTAAATATCTAGTTATATTATTTAAGTTTATAAATACCTCTATTATTTTTTAAGTATATATTAATTAGACCTTAGCTAAGCTAATAGATATAATATATATAATATATTTAAATAATATACTAGTCTTTTTAGAAGAGTTAGTAGATTATTAATAATATATTATATAAGTACTATAATAACTTTAATAATATTAATTATATATAAATTTAAAGAAGTATATATTTAATACTATTTAAGTTAAATTCTTAGGATTTATTATATTAACTATAGGTATAGAGATAGATCTATATAAAGTTATTATTATTAAAGAGTAGCTAAGACTAAAGACTTATTAAAAAATCTAAGTCTTCTTAAGGTTTATAAATTTTTATTATTATTTTATTTATTATTATTTTATTATTACTATACCTCTTACTAGCCTTTTAAAAGGTAGTAAGGAGAGTAGAAAGATAAAACTATTTAAATAGCTTAATAATATAAAATAAGTATTTTAATAGTTATATTAAAAATTTATAGAAGTACTATTACTATAATATTTTAATCTAATATAAAAAATTAGGGTTAAAACTAATATATTAGCCTTTATTATTACTAGTATTTTATCTTAATTTAATAATATAGGCTATTAGTAGCCTATAGCCTTCTAGTTATATAAAATAATACTAATAAAATAAAATTATAAAATATATAACTAAGAGCTATTAGTAATAGTAGATATCTTTAAGTAATAATAATACTATTTAAAAAGAAACTTATATCTAATTAAGGTACTAATAGATTATAATAATCTATAAAAGTTTATAAAGCTAAAAAAGCTAATATTATAGTAAGTATACTAAGCGCTTAAGCTTATAATATATAACTTTAAGATAATATATTATATAAGGAAAACTAGTTTTATTAATCCTTTATTAAGAAGGCTTAATTATAAAGGTGCTTTTTTTTATAATATAACTCTCTTATTAACCTTATAAAATAAGTTATTACTATAATTAGAGGAGAAGTCTAAGCTATATATATATATTAATAATAGTATATTATAGATAGCTTTCTTAATTATAGGTATTTAAATAGTAATATTAAAAAAAATTATAAAAAAGCTTATTAAAAACTTTTATAAGAAGCTTTAAAGATTACTAAAATAAGTTATTTATAAATTATAAGACCTTAATAAATAGGTTATAAAGTTCTAAAAAGGTAAAGATATTATTATAATATAGTATTATATAGCTTATATAAATTAATCTTTTAATAGAGAAAATCTTCTTAGGTATAAAAAGTAATTATATATATTAAAAGATAGTACTTTATAGTAAGAGCTAATTAATAAATACTATAATAATCTATTAATAGAATATTTTAGTATTATAAAAATATTAGAACTCTTATAGTATAAATATTATTAGGCTAATATTATAAAGTAAATATAAAGCTATATTAGGACTTATAATATTTATTAAAGGATAAAGATTCCTTAATACTACCTTTATAAGAAATTATAATCCTTATCTTTATTAAAAGGGCTATAATAAGAGTTAACTATAGATTTTATAATAGGATTACCTTTAAGTAAGTATAGTAGTATTATCTATAATTCTATTCTAATAGTAGTTAATAGATTTATAAAAATAACTTATTATTTTTTTATTAAGAAAATAATTATAGTTAAAGAATTAATAGAGCTTTTCTTCTTTAAAATATTCTACTAATTTAGTATGCTAGTAGATATAGTAAGTAATTAAGACACTTTATTTACTAATATTTTCTAATTAAGTATTTACTATTATACTATAATTAAATACTATATAAGCACTACTTTTTATTTATAAATAAATAATTAAATAGAAAAGTAAAACTAAATATTAGAATACTTCTTATATATATTTATAAATTTAGAGTAGACTAATTAGGCTAAGCTATTACTTATTACTAAATTTATATATAATAATAGCTTTTATAGTAGTATTAGCTACTTACTATTCTATATAATATATAATTATTACCTTAAGATTTATTAGAAAGCTAAAATAGCTCCTTAAAGAAAGAAATACTTATAATAAAGAAATATATAAAGTAGCTATAAAGCTACTAAAAAAATAGAAGTATACTAATAATATACTATTAAAGTATAAGTAAAGTATTATAATAAAAACTACCTATAAAAAGAATATAAAGTAAATAAATTAATAATATTATTAACTAAAAACCTTAAATAAAGATAACTTAGTAAGAAGTTATCTTATTAATTTATTAGCCTATTTAAAATAAAGAATAAGGTTAGAGTATAAATATATTACTTAATATTACTTATAAATTATTAAATTTATAATTATTTTTATATATTATTACTTAAGCTATACTAGCTATATAATAATATAGAGTTAGTAGAATTTATATAGCCTCCTAAACTTATTAATAATAAAGAATAGTAGGAGATAAAAAAAATTATTAATAAGATATAAAATAAAGAAGGTATTTAGTATAAAATTAAGTAAACTAAATAAAGTAATATCTATAATTAATAAGTATTAGAAGTAGAGCTTAATACTATACTAATATTAAAGCACGCTTATAATAAGTAAATATAATAATAATAAAAACTAAAGAAAAAATTAACTTAAATTATATAATATATTAAGCTATTTAATATAATAGAATTATATTACTATTACACCTAGTTAGAATAAGAAGATAATTATAAAGACTTAGTAAAGATAAATAATTATATATCTAATAATATTATAAAGGTAGGAGGATAGTATTATTATTTATTAAGATATAAATATTATATACCTACTATAAGTTATTAAAGAATTAAAGAATTAAAAAATTAGTAATATTAAAAAAGTATTTAAAGGACTTATATATTATAACTAATATATTATATTATAGCTAATATATTAATATTATATCTATAGTAAGTAGGTAGTAAATTTTAGCTATAAAGATATTTAATACTATAGAAGGAAGACTTTTACTATTAAAAAGATATTTTTAAGATATAAATATTATTAATACTAAATACTAATACTAAATACTAAAACAAATAAAATAAAAAATATAATTAGGCCTATATAGAAGTAGTTAGTATATATAATAATTATATAGAATTAATTTATTACTAAGGCTCCTCTTATTTTTCTCTTTCTTTTTTTTTTCTTCTTTTTTTTATTCTTTCCTTCTCTTTTCTTCTTACCTCCTTCCTCTCTTTTAAAGTATAATCCCTAAGGATCTAATTATATTAGTATTAGATTATATATAGTATATATAAAATATAATAATATACTTAAACCCCTATTTCTTTCTTCTTCTCTCTTCTTTTTATTTCTTTTTTCTTCTTCTTTTCTTTATCTTTATTTCTTTTTTTATCTTTCTTTTCCTCCTTCTACTCCTTTAACTCCCTCTATAGAGAGTTAGCAGCGAGCATAGTATAAATATATAAATAAATAAAAAATAAAGATAGATATTATAGATAAAAAATATAAAAATAATTTAGCTTACCTTCTATAGTAAGTTAATATAATAATATAAAATAAAAATATTACTTATTAATATTTTAACTCTTTTTAATAGTAATATTAACTACTAGGCCTACTATCTACCTTATATCTTTAAAGTTAGAGACTTATTTTTATATTATTAAGAGACCTTCTTATAAAGGCTCTTAATATATAAAACTACTTTAAGTAATATAAAGAGGTTTAAGACTATAATAGCTAATATTACTACCTTCTTAATAAAAAAAAGTAGGATTTAAACCTATTAATAAGTTATAATTATTAGTTATAACTATAACTTACTTTATAATAAGATTATAAGCCTTAATAAATTTATTTATATTATAAATAAAGTAGTGTTATTAACTAAATATAAATCTTAAGTACTTAAAGATAATTTATATATAAAAGGTCTACTACTAATTAATAATAATAATAAGGATATATATAATATATAATATATAAAGAACTTACTAATATAATAAAAAATAACTTTAGAATTATTAATATTAGTTTAAAATAATATAATACCTTAATATAAGAAGTACTTATAATAGTATATTTATTACTAAAGAAAAGAAAATAAGATAGAATTAATATTAATAATATATTTACTATAATTATACTATATAGTTACTATATAATAACTTATTATTAATATAGCTACTACTATAATAATAAATAATTAATAAGCTATAAGTATATTATATAACTAGATTATATAATAAATAATACTAAGATAAATTTTTATATAGAAGACTCTTTTCCTTTCTTTTCTTACTAAGTTTTAAAGGTTTTTAATAAGCTTTATATTAATAGAATTACCTTCTCTTAGAAATATATTATTAGTATAACTATATATAATAAAAGCTCTATACTAGTAGACTAGTATCTAGGAGAGAGAATAACTATAATAACTAGTAACTATTAAAATAACTTAATATTAATAGTTAGCTATTATAAATATTATATTAATATTATACTAGTATAGATAAATAGAATATATTATATTACCTTATTTTATTTTAATAAGCTTAAAGGGCGTATACTCTATAATAGTAGGATCCTTAATAATTAGTTCTCTAATATAAATTAATACCTACTACTACTTTTTTATATCTTTAAGTAATCCTTAGTAATTCTATTATATAGTACTAGTAGAGCGCAATAGGCCTATATTATAAAAGAGATAATATAAGAAGTACTTAGGATATAAGTAAGTCCTATTATAGAAGTAATTAAGATCATATAATAGATATTATAAGTAATTATATTAATTAGGATATAATTAAGATAATCCTTAGTACTTAATATTAGAGAGCGTTAAATATAAAAAGAAGAGCTTTCTCTCTTTAATTTAGTTTCTTTATATTTAACTTATATAATTAAGAGTAGTTTATAGTTAATAAACTATTAACTCTAATATTATATACTTATACTTCCTTTAGTTACTTACTAATAACTAGAGTTAAACCTCCCTATTATACTAGTATAGATATAGAAATAATAATATAATATTAATATAAATAGAATCTAATTATAATAATCTTTATAAAAATATTATATTTATTAAGATAATATAACTTAGTAATTATTAGTCTAATTAGATTAGTACTTAATAAAATTAAAATTATAATATTATCTCCTCCTTCTAAATAGAAGTTCTTATAATTATTTATTTAATATTTATTAATTTATTAAGTAATCTATTATTATAAATAATAAATATATTTAGTTTATTTTTATTAATATTAATATATATATTTAGAATCTTTTTAGAAACTATAGATATATTTATCTATACTTAGTTAATTTTCTTAGTTAGTTAGTAATAATTTATTAACTAAAAAGTATTATCTTAATTTAATATCTTTTATTATAAGTTTAGGATTTATTAATTTTATATTAAAAATTTTATAATAATATAATTAATAATAACTTTTAATTCTTTAATATTATAAATAATTTATAAGACTTTAACTTATTAAAATATTAATAATAATAATTTATTATTAATATTAAGTAATTAATTATATTTAGATATAGTTTTTATTTTAGTTTCTTAATATTATAATCTATATATCTAATTTTATATATTAGATATCTCTTTTTCTTTATTAATAAATTTTTTTTTATTAATTTTTAAATTTAATATTTTTTATTTTTCTTATTAATTATTATTAATAGTAGAGATTCTATTCTCTAATCTTATAATAAGATATTATTATTAAGGTATAAAAGTTATAGATAAAATACTAAAAAAATACTCTCTATTATAAATAGAAGCTTTAGTTTATATATAGAATTATTAATAATTCTTATAATTTTAAAAGATTTTAGGTTTTTATAATTTAAGAACTTATTTAAATATATAATCTTAATATATCTAATATTTAATATTATTATATTATTTATTTTAAATTTTAGTATAAGGTATTTTCTTTTATTTACTTATTTTACTTAAAGTATTTATATCTAAGTTAATTACTTTTTTAAATATTTTTTTAAATCCTCTATTTTTATAATAAATTTATTAATAGCTTTAAAGTTTATTTTTATTTTTTATATAATATTATTATTTTATAATATAATTAGTTTAATTTCTAATTCTAAAACTTAAATATAGTTCTTTATTATTAAAAAGAATAATAAGTTAATAATATTCTAATTTATATTTACTTTAAATTTTATAATAAATAAGAAGCTTATTTAATTTATTTAATTATAATTAATAAATAATTATAGATATTATTTTAATATAATATTAATATTTTTTATTTAATTATTTATTTCTAAATATAATATTATTAAAAACTTAGGCTTTATCCCTAGCTATTTATATAAATAAGATTGAAAATAAGTAAGAAACTAAATTTTCTTATTTAATATTATTATTTTAGGGTATTTATTCTCTCTCCATATTTATTTAATAAATACTTAAATAATAGTTTTAAATTCTAATAAGTTTAAGACTATAAATTATTTTTTCTTTAATAATTTATTAATTATAATTATAATATACTAAAAGCTTCTTCTAAAATTATAGTAAATTAGTAGTAATATAATAAAGTTTATTAATATATTTATTTAATACTTCTTAAGAATTAATAATAATTTAATTAATTTATACTTTTTAATTCTATAACTTTTTAATTATTTATAAATATAATAGTTTCTAATATATTTAAATATTAAATTTATTATTTTTAACTAGAAATAATATAAGTTTATTTTTATATATATATTTATATATTCTATATAATCTCTTAATAATATTTTATATATAATTTATAAAATCTTTATTTTTATATTATCTAAATTAAGTATATAAAGCCCTTTTTAGATATATAATATATTATTTTATATTTTATAATTATTTACTTTATTAAATTAATTAATATTTTTATATAATAGGGGGGTTTAACTCCTTTAAGGTATAATTAAATATAAATAAATTAAGTAAGTTAAAGTATTTATTAATTATAGACTTCTCTTAATTATATAAATTAAATATATAGAAAGGAAATTTATCTATAAAAAAAGCTCTCTCTTATATATTTAATTTAGATTATATTAAGTTTTAGTATAATTTTTTTAATTACTTTTAAATTATTCTAATTATTTATAATTAGATTAATTAGAGCCTAATTATAATAATTACTTTTTATTTTATTTAAAGTAAAATCCTTATCTTATTTTTAGATCTTATAGTATATAATCCTTTATAAGATAATCTATAATATTATTTTCTTATTAAGAAATTTTTATCCTAAAAAAATCTTATTTTCTTAATACTTTATTATTTTCTATACTAAGAATAAAGAAATAATAGAATTTTTTTATTTATTATTATTAATTAGTTCTAAAGCTAGAAATAACCTCTTTATTTAAAAAAAAGTATTTTTAATATATTAAAATTAGTTATTTTTACTACTTAGGTAAGAAGTCTAACTAATATATAAAGTATATTAGGAGAGATAATAATTATAAACTATTTTCTTTAAATATTTCTAAATAAAAGTATATAGAGGAATAATATATTTATTTTTATAATAAAGAAAATAAGGCTTTTATAAAGTTTTTATAATTATAGAAATAGATTTAAAGAATAAAATCTAAGTAAAAAAAAATAATTAAAAAAAAGAAAAGAAAGAAAAGATTATTAAAATATCTTTATCTAATACTCTTAATAAGAGTTTACCCCTTAAGGATAATCTCTTTTTTTTATTAAAAAAATAGGATAATCTTATATCTATAAATTTTAGTTTTAGAAGTCTACTAATTTTTTAGAATAATTAAATATTAATAATAACTCTTATATATTTCTTAAATAATTATAATCTAATTACTTAACTAAATACCTTATTTTTTAATTAATTTTTTAATAATCTAGGATTTTTTTAATATTCTATTCCTTACTATTCTAATTAAGATATAATAAAGCTATTTATAATAATATCTTAAGATCTATTTTCTCTAGTAATAATATATAAAATATATTATTATTTTTTTATTAGTTTTAGTAAATTTAATAAATAATTTATATCCTCTTTATATTCCTTAACTAAGAATAGATTAAGTTTTATATAATTAAATTTATTATTAAGCCTATTAATTTTAAAATCTTTATAAAGAAAATATATTTTATTTTCTTTAAAAATAGATAGCCCTACTAATTATTTTTAATTATAACATATTATTAAGTAGCTACTTAGGAATTATAATTTTTTTAATAATTTTTAATAGATTTTACTTATTCTTTAGGTTATAATTATTATTTATTATACTCTTAATTTAATACCCTTTAATAATAGTATTAAGTAGAGTTTAAAATTATAATTAGCTTAATATAGTATTATCTTAATAATATTATAAAGTAAATTATTATATATTATCTAAGTATTAGGTAAATAACTAACCTAATTATTCTACTAATAATTAATATAATACTTAAGATACTATTTTATTATTTAATTAATTCTTTTTATTTAATTATTAGTTTATAAATAAAATATAGTACTTATTTTTATCTTAATTTTTATTATATCTATTAATAATCTCTAAAATTTAGAGTTAAAAGGTTTATTTTTATTTAAGATTATCTTATCTAAAAGTTTATAATTAGTTATTACTATTTTTAGGAATATATAAACTAAATCTTCTATATTTAAGACTTTTTTATATAATAGAAAATATACTATCTTAATTAATTTATTATTAATTATTAAGATTATATTATATTATATACTTATTAATTATTTCTTTAATTTTAGGAATTTAATAATAAAGTCTTATACTATAATTTTTTATATTTTTATTAAAAAGTTAGTTAATCTTATTTCTTTATAAGATTTATATTACGCGTATTTTATTCTAATATATAAATTATATTAAATAATATAATCCTTAATATATTTCTATATCTTAAGAAAGTAGAAGTTATAAAAAAGTTTTTTAGATATTTTTTTAATTCTTTAATATTTATTAGAGCTTTCTACTTTATAGTAAATCTTAAGAATCTCTTTTTAAATATTTATAGGGATATATATTTATTCTTAAAGAGTTAATAATTTAAGATCTATTTTACTAAATAATTTATAGCTATTAATATCTTTATAAATCTTATAAGTTACCTTATTTTTTAATAAGTTTTTTAATATCCTTTTAGTTAGACCTTTAATTTTAATAGTTATTATTATTACTATATAAACTCTTATTTTATTAAGTCTTAATAAGTTATTTTAATTATATACTAATATATATCTAGAGCTTTATTAGATATTTATTATATAGTTAGCTTTTTTATTAAGTATATCTATAATATTATTCTTACTACCCTTAATATAATTATTTCTAAAATTAAATATTATTAATTTTTTATATTATTAAGCTAGATATTTATTAAGCTTCTTTATAATTAAGAAGAATATTAAGTTCTTATAATCTAATAAAATTTAAACTTAATATTTAATTCCCTTTAGATAAACCTTCTAAATATAAAATATATTTATAATAATAAGTAATAATAATTATATATTAGATATCTAGACTTAGTATTTTATAATTTTCTATTATAAAATATAATTAAGTATTATTAATAATACTATCCTTTTTTAATAATATTAATATTAATATTATTAGCTTATTAATTAATTACTATACCTAATATACTATTAGAAGTATTAGTATAAACTTTAATTAAAAATTTAGAATTAAATTAATATAGTATTAATATTAAGGTAAATTATCTTTATAATCTTCTAAATAAAGCCTCTATTTTATTAGATTATATAAATATAATATTATTATAGATTAACTTAGTAAAAGATATAATAATTTTTAAATAATCTTTTATAAACCTTTAGTAGAAATTTATAAAATTAAAAAATAATTATACTTTCTTCTTATTAATAGGTATAAGTTATTAATAATATTTTTTTTTATATTTAAATCTATCTTAATCCTTTTATTACTAATTATTAAGCTTAGAAACTTAACTTATTTTTAGTAAAAACTATACTTTAATATCTTTAAGTATAAATCTATTTATTTAAATTTTTAGAATATTTTTTATATTTATTTAATATATTCCTTAAAGGTATCTAAATATATAAGTATATTATTAATATATATTAGAATAAACTTATTTAGATACTTTATTAATATATTATTAATGAATTATCTAAAATATAACTAGAGTATTAGTTAATTTAAAAAATATAATAAAGTATTTATAAAAACCTTATCTTATATAAAATACTATTTTTTATTTATCTTCTTTTTTTATTTAAATCTAGTTAAAAGTTTTAGGAATAATAAATTTAATAAATTACTTTTTTTAGAGCTTATCTTAAAGCTCTTTAATTAAGGATAAAGAATAGTCATTTTTAATTATTATATTATTAAGTATTTTATAATTTATATATAATCTTAGTTCTCTATTATTTTTAAATATAAATAAGATAAAATATTCTATAAATAATTATAATTTCTAAGTAAATTTCTTAGCTTTATTTTTTTTTAATATATTCTATAAGGGCTACTATTTTATTATATAATAATAAATATATTAGCTTCTTTATAAGTTATTTATTAAGAATTAATTTTATTTTATAATTTTATAATCTATATTTTAGAAATATTTTATTAGAACTTTCTTTCTTAAATAAGATCTTAGATTTAGTATATTTATTAGATAAGAATATTAAAGTAAATATAACTATAATTAATTCTTAACTTTATAATATTAAGATATTTTTATTCTTAAAATTATCTTTTATTTTCTCTCTAATCTAAGCTATTACTAAGAGAGATTTATATTTAAAAACTAATAAAATCTTATTTATAATATTATCTTTAAATATAATATCTCTTAAATATTATTTAATTATTAAATTAATCTTTAAAAGCTATAAAATTTTTAGAATAATACTATCTACTTTTTTTAATATTAAATTAAATAAATATCTCTTATATCTATATTCTATTTATAGGTTTAATTTCTTAGTATAAATATTAATTATTCTTATTATAGATTTATTAAAGTTCTAAAGTATATATAATATATACTTTTTTATTATAGAAAATTAGTATTTTCTAATAAATTTTAGATTAATTAAATCCTTTATTACTCTATAATCTAAAAATATTCTAACTAAAATTCTATTAATCTTTATCTAAAATTAGAATTACTAATCTATATATAATTCTATAATAATAATATATTTAATTTTTAGATAGGTCTTATTATATAGCTTACTTATTAGAAAATTTTTTAATTTTTTAACTTCTTCTTTTCTAGAGTTTTCTTAATAGGGTCTATAAAAATATATATATTAAAAAAAATTATTATATACCTTAGTAATATTATAACCTTATTTATTATTATTCTTACTTAGTTTTTTAGATTTTATAGGACTAAATACTAATTTAGGAGTAAAATATTTTTATTCTTTAAGAATATTAATTTCCTAGAGACTTTTATATAAATTAGCTTAATTAGATTATATAATTCTCCTTATAATACTTCTCTAATTTTATTTATAACTACTTATTTAATAATTATTAACTTATAAAGATTACTTTTAGTAACTTCTTTACTAACTATATTAAATAATTATTTAAACTATATAATTAGAACTATTCTATTAGTATTTTTAACTAAAATTATTACTTTATATAAGGATAATACTTTTATTAGTATATTTATAGGATATTTTACTAAAAAAAATTTAATAAAGTCTTCTACCTTTATAAGTTTTTTTTATAAATTAATAACTTGTCTCTCTAAGTTAGTAAGCTTTTTATAGTAAATAATTATTAATTTATTTTATATTTCTATATTAGTTTAGTATATTACTATAAGTTATTTTAATAAACTACTTAAATTACTTCTTAAAATAAGTATTCTTTTCTTTTTAAAAAAGGTTATTTCTCTAAATCTTAGCGTATCTAACTTATAAGATTTTAAGAATTTATTATTATTATAATATTTACTCTTTAAGGGTTTATCCTATTTTAAATTAAAAAAGCTTAGGACCTTATTATTAATTATAATTACTTATTATTTAAATATCTTAAAGTATTAACCTAATCCCTATTTTTTACTTAAATATATTAAGTAAAGATTATTATAGTATATAGTTTATAAATAAATTATATATTCTAATACTTTTTTTAGTTTTTTTTAAGCTATTATTACTTATTTTTATTTAGAATACTTATTTTTATAGTATCTCTTTTAATAGTAATTATAGTACTTAATTTAGAATAGATCTTTTATTTTACTCCCCTCTTTTTTACCTTTTTTTAGAGTTTTTAGGGTTATAGCTATAATATTCTTCTTTCTCTTAAACTTTATAAAGAAAAATTTCTTTTATTTCTTTCTTCTTTTATATAAATAATTATTAATTATATATACTTTAGTTATTAAATATTATAAACTTAAAGAGTTATCTAATTTAAATAATTTATCCTTAATCTTATTATTAAAACCTTTTATATATTATATCTTTAAAGTACTTTTATCTTAGTTAATTTTAATTATAATTCTTTAAAACTTTATAGTATACTCTAATACTATTCTCTTCTAATAAATAGTTATTAATTACTTTTTAAGATAGTATTATTATATTATATCCTTAATATTAGTATTTTTAAAACTAGCTTAGAGCTTAGGATAATGTTTTAGGTTAGCCTAAGTATATTAAGTATACCCTAAATACTATAAAAAACTTATAAACGCCCTAAGCAAGCGAAATCTTTCTAAATATTCATAAGTAAGTTTAGTAGGTAATTTTTTAATATTAGTAGGATTTATATATAAATAGAAAACCTCTAAGATATATTAAATTAATATTAATAACTTATAAATAAATATAATTAATTTAGTATTAAATTTCTATATATAAGTAATATTAGTAATTATTATTATTATATAGTAATAATACTATATAGTTATAATAGTATAATACTACTATTATTATATTATATATAATTATTATATAATAAGGTAAAGGTACTAAGTATTATATAACTTATATATTTATTATATATAAATATATTACTATTATATAGGGGCCTCTATATAATATTTACTTATCTAATATATAATTAAGATAAGAGTCTATCCCTTTTCTCTCTCCTTAAGAATTAGTTATATTCTATAATCTATAATATATACTTAATCTTATATTAATATATATATATTCCTATAATAATAATATAATTAAGTAGTAGTTATATAATTAATAGATTAATTTAATTATATCTATAAAAAATAATATAGTATTAATTAAATATAATAATTATTATTATTATTTATTAAATATAAATATTAAGTATATAGAATATAATTAAATTATTTATTAGATATAATATTAAGTATATAGAATATAATTAAATTATTTATTTTTAAGTATTTAAAGAGTTTATAATTTAATATTCTACTAAATTAATATTAGTATTAAGTTATTTACTTAATAATATTAATAATTTAAAACTTTAAGAAAGATTATTTAACTATCTATAAAAATTAGTATCTAAGAGCTTAACTATAGTAAATAATTAATAAAAATAGAAAAGAGAGAACTAGAAAAGAAATAACTTAAACTTATAAGTAAAGACTAATATATTTAAAATCCTTATAAGATTATATAATAGAGATAATCCTATATTATCTATATATCTATATATAAATAATAATTCTAAATAGCTTTATAATTATAGAAGGAATAAAAGTTTTAGAAGTTTTATCTACTCAGCCCCTATATAGTAAGGGGGTGAACTCTTTTAATAGGCGCTAAAGGTTATACAAAGGACTGTACTCTATAGAAATGATTAGTCGAGGCTGCCTCGACTTGACCCCTCACTTAGCGCGTTGGACCTTCTGGTCAGACGACCTTAAATCCCTCAACCTTATTCCTGTCTCGGTGCGAAGACTTCTTACCTATGCTTGAGTGAAAATCTGGTTATCAAGTCCCGCATCCAGACACTATATTATTTCAATATGGGTAGCTCAATCCCCAGAAGACCGGGCTCTCGAGACGCCGAGGTTGAGGACTCTGATATATATTTAGATATTGGAGACCTCGAAGCCGAGTCTGGCAACGCAGTCTTACCAGAGCAGGATCACGCATCGTTGACTTCCATGCCAACGTTCCAAGCAACCTTCTCCCATCGCACTGCTTTGACAACTGCAACACCTGGGGAGCCCAGACCTGAGGATCATGCATGCGAAAGCGACTTTCTTTGCCTCATGACGGTAGCTGCTGATTTATACAAGCAGGATGGTGTACTTGAAATGCAACACAGCCGAGACCGGCTAGAGGCAGCTTCTCATCATGCCAGTGGAACGACATCCGTTATATCAAAGATCTCTGCTTCTTTTACCCAACCCAGCGCGTCAGACGCCTATAAGGTGCAACAAAGAGAGAGAACAGTGGTTATGAAGAAGTATCAGTCCCACCTCTTCTCGTCAAATGGGCAGCCTCTAAATAGCATCAATGCTCGGAGGCTAGTAACTGAGATCAAGATTTTGAGCCATCCTGGAATCAGAGCGTCAGAAAATGTGGTGACTCTGTTGGGCTTACATTGGGATCTGCGCATACCGGTTAGTCTGCGCAGTTTGTTGCCCTCTGATGCTTTTTGCTCACTGAATTAGTCGTCGCCGGAGCCAATTATACTCCTTGAGTATGCCGAGTTCAACCTCGATTCATTCATTAAGAAGTTTGCCCCACAATATATGGTATTTTCCCTCACCTTATATACTGATCGTTGATTTTACAGATTTCGTAATCTCCCCTTCAGAACAAAGTTGTCTCTCGCCACAGACATTGCACACGGTCTGAGCTTTCTACACAAGTACGGAGTGGTTCATGGGGATGTCAAACTTAACAATATCCTCATCTTCGAGGACCCATATCGAGCGAAGCTTGCTGACTTCGGGCATTCGGTGCTTGATGCTGGCGTGAGCACAAAACTTCCAGGTGGCACAGAGGCATATGTGGCACCGGAGTGGCGAGAAACTGCATCAGTGGGCCAACTGCAGCTCACAGATGCGTTCTCGTACGGCATTGTTTTCACGTCCATTATGTGTGGGTCTGATATAGCCACTTGGGCCGTCAGCAGATTCGGTCTTGACCATCTACAAGCTCTGAAGGAGGATGAAAGAGACATCTTTCTTGAGCGTCTACTCGACTTGGTAAACCGGCATGATGACCTTACTCTTGAAGATCCCGCGCTCGTAAGAGCTGTAATGAGGGCCACTGTTCGCAAAGATCCATTGAAAAGAGATCTTTCCAGGGTGGTCTCGCTCCTTACTTCCGCAACAGAACTAATGTGAGTCATCCAAAGGATATTACAGAGCTTAATCTGAGCTGAATGATGTTGCAGACCAACAGCTCCTCCATCGACGGATGGTGTTTCTGTGCACGCTCGGTTCGAAGCAATGGTGGTAGGCACAACCTTCCTGCAAGTCGAACTGTCAGTTGCTTTGCTCATTGAAATTCCATAGCTTTGCATTCCATACCAGGCACTGGAGCCCATTGACAACTCCGTTAAAGATCTCGTTGTAAGGTCGTTAGATCACGTTGCGAAGTCGCATCTTGATTATCGCTATGCGGCTGCATGTTGGGAACTTTGCGTGTGCTACTCTTCTGATTTTGGCGTGTTTCATTATGACATCAATAACAACCAAAGCCGCCAGGAACAAATGCTAGAAGTACTGATTCGGTCTGCAATAGCTGGAGATCACTGGGCCCGCCTGGCTGTGCAACCAATTTTCGCATCGGTTGGGCATACCTGTCCGCCGGACTTACCACTGATAAGTTGGCTCCAAGACTTAGTGGCTCAAGGCTCTTCGGCTGCCTTTACACAGCTTGAGCGTCTAGACCCGGCGGCGGCCTTGGTATCCCTCAGACTCTACCAAACGACTTTTGGCGGCACCTCGACTCAGCGTTTCACTTCTCTTGTCGTCGATATAAATGCCGTGCCGAGCCCAGATAAGCCTTTGAACGTTCACGGTGATACAATTCTACATTATGCTGCATCAACAGGGAATCTTGCCATCCTGAAGAAGTCACTCGGTCAAGGCGAGCAGACTCCTAGTGTCAATAACAGGAATATTTTTGGGGAAACACCGCTGCTTCAAGCAGCCAGAGCAGGCCAGACGAAAAGCGTCCAATTTTTGGTCAACCATGGGGCAGACGCAGCCTTTTTGAATGGCTTCAATGAAAGTGCTCTGCATTTTATCACTGAGTTCGGTGATAGTGACGTTGGAAAGGTTGCGAACGCATTGACACGAGCCGGTGGCTTGGTTCATCTCCAACAGGTGTCTGTGGATTCTACGTGCAACAGATTCCTTCGGTTGTATCCCACTGGCCCCGGTACACCGATTCAGCGAGTGGTACTTGCAGGAAAAGCTAAAGCTCTAAAAGTTCTCTTCGATTTAGAGGCAAATTCAGATCTTAAGGACCTGCAGACTACTCGAGCGCTATTATGCCATATGTTGGCATACGCCGTCAAATTACGATATATTGAGGTGATGTATACTTTACTCGTTAGGCTTTCGCGGTTTCGGTTGCCTAAGAATTTCAGAATCTATGATAACGGCCAGCTCCGTTCACTCGGAGAACTTTGGGTGTTTGGTAACGTCGCAGTCAATCCAAGCTCCGGCTTTGACTGGCCCGAAAGATTCTCCAGATTGATGAACTTTGGACCAAGATTTCGTGAGGTCCTTGATGTCTCTTTTCATCTCCTGTCTGTAAACCGCCTCCTAGCGAACGACTGTCGAGTTCTGCTGAAAATCGCTGTTCAAAAGTCAAGACGAGATGCGGTGACCACTTGTCTGGTGCCCCACCTCATGAACGAGAATTTGCGTCAACCAGGATTTCTCCACTCTTTAGCGCTTTCTCCTTCATCGCACAACATCTTTAGGATCAAGGGCGATAAATATCAATGTTCTAAGGAAGTCAAAAAGCTTAAAGCCTGGCCTGCACTTGAGTCCAGTGATCATGTGAGAGGACTCTCAGTGGATCCACCAAATCTAGACCCACCATTGAAAAACCACCGGCGGGCTTGGCTCCTGGCGGAATGGGTAGACTATGCCATTCTCCACGATGAGCGTGCAATCTTCTATGACCTTATTCGATACGATGGCGGCCTCGCTCTTACCCCTGGCGCGCGCTCTGATATGGTTGTCTCTGCACGGGCGTCTGCTGACAGTTATGAACCACACGACTACACGATGCTTTTTCCCCCTCCGAGCCACTCCTTCGTAATCAGGCCATCACAAATTGCTGCAAACGCCCAATACGCCGACAGAGTCTACGATGGTACGATTAATTACGCACTTCTTTACATGAACTCTATCTCAAGGGCTATACAACAGGACGAAAGCTTGCCGTAGGTATTAGCCATAGCTTGCAACCGAAAACGAAACTAACCGATCGTAGATTCATTCTATTGAACGTAATGACCCAGCTTTGCCCGAGTATTCAGCTCACATGGACAACGGCTCATTGGTTTGAGGAGATGTGCTTAGGATCCTCAACTTATCATTCCGCAGATTTCGTTTCACCATTGTATCACGCTGTAATAAATCAATGGGAGAATATGATCATTTTTTTATTGCAGCATGGAGCGAGCCCACAAGATACGTTACCCGCCACCAAAAGTACGGTCGTAAATGCGCTCCTGAAGTCTATGGTCGATCCTGAGCCATCCCTCCTCAAATTAATTGAAATTGCTACTAGGCTAAAGATACCACATATACTTGCACCTCAGGATCTCTACACCCTTCTTCTACATCCCCACCACGCTAAACACAATCTGCGAGGATACCATGCTGACAAGCTATACTATACCTGCTCAATACATTGGTTAGCGGACACGTCCGGGTATAAGCTAACATGGACAAGGCCCGAAGTGACTAGAATGCTTGGAGCCAACTTATGGGCAGCCATTAAGAAGGCGAATGACGTTCAGACCTCTCAAATTGACTTTGCAAATCACCGCTCCCATCTTATGACCATGGCTGTGTTACAGCAAAACCCCACTGCGGTGACATGTTTGCTCCAGCTAGGCATGCTTCCAACAAGTCGACGTCGGGGTCAACGTTTCTTTACTCCTGGACCTATGGATGCTATCCAATCGGTGACTGCCGTCCCTGACTCCCGTTGTCGTACAGAGGGTCTAGAATTGAAGCGTAACTTACGGCAAATTTCAGGTCTCTTAGAACCTCTCCTAAATCATAAAAGAAGAACAGCCGGAAAGCTTTTCCTTTATGATTCTATTCCCCCTTTGCTCCTTGGATTCCTTCTTGTACTACTCTGCCTGCTCTTCATTGGAGTATGTGTTGTGACCTTTGTTATTCCCCTGCTGGCCGGACTGAGATGGGCATGGAATGACGGGCTCAAATCTATCCTTCTGGGAATCGTTGTGCTTGCCGGAGCAGTTCTCTGCTGGTTTTTGTTGGTGATTTTTGGTTTTGCATTTTGGATGCTTAAAGTCCTATTCTGGAACATATGTAATATGCTCTTAGGAGCACGCGGGAAATCATCGATTGAAGACGTTTTACACCCAATTCTTGGCGGACTTCAGCTTTTCACACGCGGGTCAGACCTTGCATACTTTGCTTGTGGAGGCAGTCTTGCGTCGGTGTATGCATCCTCCGCAGGTCCTCTCAAGCAAACATTGCTTCGACTCGTACTATGGCACCAGGGAGGATGGTATGGGCCTGCTCATGGAGCGAACTATAAAGTCGATTTCGTAACCTTGTATGTGGATTATCTGATCGGTCAGATGCACAAGGCAAAAGAACTTAGCACGCCTGTGTTTCATAATGAAGATCCATTTGGTGGCACTGAAAGGCGGAAGCAGCAACCGCAGAATACCATACCAAGCAGCCGCAAATTCGATCTCTGGAGACGTAAGGCACCCACACCCATGGTCGCGGAGATAACAATGTGTGGCGCCCTTCAGCCCGAGAGTCATACAGGTTTGTGGGAGTCAGGAGATGGAGAGAACCGTACGCTATTACCTCTCGTTAAGAGATATCAGAATCTGTTTATATGGCGGTGGTTTCGACTAGCAAGGCCAAGATTGCCTCCACAGCGGGCAGACCACCTGGAATCATTGGCGGACATTACCTCCAACACCGATAGTATTCCACTCGAGCATATTCCCCTCGAGCGTCAACTGAACGCCATGTAGAGGGGAAGTTAGTGGATCTTGACCACCTTTGGACCGACTTTGGAAACTTGTTCAGAGCGTATACGTTTTGATTGCGCATTCATCATTAGGGGGAATCACTTTTAAGGTCACTCTCAAAATTTCGGACAGATCGGCAAGGCTTTGATTAAATTATTGAGAGATTGCTGCATGTTACACTTCTCAGAAGGCTTTTTTTTCTTAGACTCTTAATCGGTTAATTTCTACTCACCAGCTAGCAAGCGTCTGTCTATCTGTTCAATATATTCATTTCCAATCCAATGATACCTTAGACATCCTGTGAAAGCGTCAATTTAGCCTCAATACCTTAAACTCAGCCCTGATACCTCTATAGTGGTCATGCTCCGTCTTATAAGGCTAGCTTTTCTAGTTCCGTCACAACGTGCGATTCGAACACTTCCAAGAACAGCTGCGAATCAATCCTCTTATCATCTTCCTCGGTCGCACTACCTGTCTGGCCATCTTCTCCCACTTCCTTGTGATCCGCCGGTTCACCACCACCACCACCACCACCACCTTCACCATCTCCATCCCCGTTGTCCTTATTAATACCCTGGGGGTTCTCATACTCACGGGTATTTGGCGCTTCTAGGCACCATTTCACCACATTGGCATACCTTTCGCCCACACTGAACACAAGCCTCGCTTTAAAGACGTCCATGATGGACTTTTGAAATTGATCGACGCTGCATTGGCGCGAGCAGAGCTTGATCACAGGACACCAAAGGGCAATTTCGAGCAGGATAATACCCAGTCCGTACGTGTCGTAAATCATGTGCGAGCGTTCGGACCGATCTTCCGTTGTTATTGTTGGCAGATAAGGAAGAGAGATGGGTTCAGATGACGACATTGTTTGTGTTGGCTCCATTTCCCCCGTACCCTCTAACGGAGGAAGAGGTGTTGCAGTTGTTACGGCAGCGGTAACAGACTGTTGCCGGTGTGGGTGCACGTATAAGAGCCATTCCTTGTCACCAGCCATGGCGTCAGCAATGATACTCGGAAGGTCTTCCGTGACGCCGTGGCGGGTGTTGCGACGGCAGAAGCCGAATCCGCCCAAATAGGCCTGCGTTAAGTGCTGCCTGTTCGTCACATTGCTTCGACCGCCGGCAGAACCCGTCTTGAGTGGTTCAAAAAACAAAATGCTTGTGCTACGGATGTTCTTGTGGAACCATCCGACCATGAAATATTGATAGATGGCCTGAGAGACGGTCATGGCTAATTTGAATCGGTCTTGCAAGTCGCACCTGATGCTTTGT
This sequence comes from Cladonia metacorallifera KoLRI002260, assembly GCA_000482085.2. NCBI lineage: Eukaryota > Fungi > Ascomycota > Lecanoromycetes > Lecanorales > Cladoniaceae > Cladonia > Cladonia metacorallifera. Next base: position 788,608 of record KI911112.1, read on the forward strand.
CGCAAGTCGTCTGCCAGACGGTCTCGCAATGTCACCGGGACCACTGGAGATTCTACTGCATCCGTGCTGATTGATAATGATTTCGAGATAGGGTACCAATACACAATACCGTAACAGTACATACGATCTTCCGGGAAGAAGTAACCCAAAGGAGGGAGCATATGGAATCCATCCATATACGAACAATCCCGTAAAGTGCTGACGAGGGCATGAACCCTGTAGTCGAGTAAGCTTTTGGCTTCCCTGGAGAGCTTTGATGAATAGTAACGCCATTCAATTATAACAGGTCGATTCTCATAGAATGCAAAATCGCGTTCAGAGGGGCAAGTGGTCTTGTGGCTATCCGATCGTCTGATATCGATCTTTGCAGCGTCGATCTCTAGGTGAAACCCAGCACGAAAAGGTTGATCGTCTCGCCACGTCTTCTTTCGTTGATCATTTTGCTCGGAAGTCTGATCTCCTGTACTTAGCAGCTCCTGTAATAGACCACCACCCTCTTCCTCTATCTCAGTTAAGCGCCCCAGGTCATGGCGCTGCTGAGACATGTGGCTTAAGGCAAGGAGATCGGGATCTGTCTGGGTGAATCTGGGCATTGGCGGCCGCAGAGTGGTCGACTCAGTCGCCAGAGACTCAGAAACGGTCGTGGCTGCGACCGCTGTTTCGATCCATCTCTGTAACCGTAATGCTCGGTGGCGATCTAGCAAGTCCAAGATCTCCTGGAGGCCGTCGTTGTACTTCTTCAGTTGGGCTACTTGCTCGGTTAGATCCTGCTTTCCGTGCACGGCCCATTTGAAACCGTGTTTGATATTTCCCATAGTTTGTCTGACGTTGTTGTTCCTGCGTACTCCTCCGGCCTCGGGCGGCCGCGATGCTTGAGACAGGTAAACCATCTCAACCAGGGGAATTCTTGAATTATCGCTATTTGATGGTGTCGACGCCTGTCGAATCTTCCTTGTGCTCCAATTCAATTTCGATCTCGATCTTATGAGAGAGTTAAGTTTCCCCGTCGTCCCCTCTTTATGCTTGGTCATCTCCTCCACCTCTCGAAGCGTCAGGCACATCCCTGTCATGATCTGCTCCACGTGCACACGTAAAAAATTTGGAGTCTCGGGCCGTAATAGCAGATTGTTTCCCTCTTCCCTAGAATGCTCTGTCGACGGCGTATCCCTCAATTGCCGTGTTCGCTGCCGCTGGTGCTGCTCTCGACTCTCGACTTCCTTAGCCAGATTGCATTGGCCGGTCAACTGGCACCAGAACAAAAATCGGATCCGCTCGGTTTGCAGGTGAGTGTTGAGATGATCCGATTCCTGCCCGGCACGTCTGGCCGTTAGGATGATGTTCCAGAGGTCGATGCAGGTTTTGGCAGTTCCCAAGAGGCCCACGATGGTGGCAGCGAGTGACGCCATTCTTTGTCCCTTCACCTGCCTACCTACCTCCTTCTCTCAGGGCGCGGCAGCGCTGTTTATTATATAAGCGGACTGAGGTTGTGTTCCGCCTTTCTCATAGGAGACGGTAGGCTGATTTTGCGATAAGGTTGTATGTTGGGCTGTGTATCCAGGCTTAGGGTACTGGTGTGCCCCGTAGATAATGCTTACGAATGTCCTATGTGGTACGGTTGAGCTTTTCAAAAGTCTTTACCAGCGCTAAAAATCTTGGCGTTTCTTGGCGTATAAATCCTCGCTTTTCAAGTTACTACTAAAGTAAAAAGTAATTACTACTACTTACTACAGCTCGCTTTATCTATTTATATAGCTCTAGAAAGTAATATAGTAACACAAGTATTTATTAAAGCCCTTAAATTATCTTTTAAAGATAAGTTAATATTTACTATTACTAAAGTAACTAGTATTATACCTTATATAGTTAATAATATCTATATATAAACTATATAATAAGGCTTAGATTTAAATAGAATATCTTTCTTAATTATAGATTTATTTATTAAAAATAAGCTAAGATTAAACTAATTAAAAAAGTAAATAAATAATTTAGAAAAATAAATCTTTATTAAAATATATAGAAATTATTTATTAGAATCTTTAATAGGAATAATAAGTAATATAAAAAAGAAATATATATCTAAGAATAAGACTTAGTAAATAAGTTACATAATAATTTAATACTTTAATTTACTAAATTATTAAACTAAGAAGATTTAATAAATTTAGTAACTAAACTTACTAAATTACATAATCTTAATAAGCTTTTTTATATTTATATAATTAAGATTCTTATCTATCTTAAATAAATCTCTTTATATTTAATTTTTATAATAAATTAAATAATTACTATAATATAAAGACTTATTTCTATTAATAGAAGTAATTATATTACTTAACTACTCTATTCTATATCCTTATTAATTATAACTTATCTTTAGAAATATCTCTATAATATTAGTTTATAATACTTTAAATATTCTTAAATATAAGTTTATTAAATTAAAGAAATATAGCTTAATTAATATTAAGTAAAATTATCTAAACTAAATATTATAATATTAATAATAATATAAAGAAAAGTATTAAGATTACTTAATCTAACTTATATTATAGAGAAAGAAGAAAGTTAGAAGAATAAATAATATAAATTTAACTCTATCTTTATTTCTATAATAATTACTATTATTTTTATATATAATAATATATAGAAATAGGTATAATCTTATCTATAAAAATATCTTAATAATCTATTAAATATATTAAAAATAATAAAATAAATTAAGAATTTTATCTATTCTAAGATAAAGTTCTAAAATATTATAATATTTATTATATAGTAGTAAAACTACTTATTATTAATATATAAATAAACTTAACATCTATATAACTAGAAATATTAGATAACTTAGATAGAATATTAATAATATATAATAATAATATTATACTATATATACTAATATCTATATTTTATAATAATATAATAGTAATAGCTTTATAATATCTTATAAGATATTATTATTTATCTTATATACTCTATAGTCTAACTAGCTTATATATAAGTATTAGTTATTTTAGTATTATTATTATCCTCTACTATTTTTATCTTTTATAGTTATAAAGTAATTTTAATAGCTTTAATAATCTTTTAAAAATTAAGTTTATAACTATTCTCTCTTTTATATTATCTTAATATAATTTTATAAACTTAAGTTTTCTTCCTTATTATACTCTTATTATAATATAGTAATCTTTAATCTATCTCTTATTAAGCCTTATTATTAAGATTATAAGACTATTAGAATTATTAGGAATATATAAGACTATAAAAGAAAAATACCTATATAATTATTTTATTAATATAATCTCCTTATCTTACTTAAGATTAATAATATAGTATTAAGAGTTCTAAAATTATTAAGATCTTTAAAAAAAGAATTATACTTTATTTTCTATTATATAGAATTTAGTAAAATTAGAAGTTATATTCTATATTTTTAGATAAAAATTTTAATTCTTATTTACTTAATTTTCTATCTTTATATTTATATTATATTTACTTTAATTACTTTATTTTTAGTTAATTAGCTATTAAAAAGTTAATTCTTATAAAAATATACTTAATATTATTAATAGCTTTAATTTTAGTATTTTACTTTTTTAAAATCTATATATTTTTATTATCTTAACTTTATATAATTAAATTAGTTAGAAGACTATAATTCTTATTTTCTATCTTAATAAATTTATTAAATTAGAATATACTTATACTAATAATATTACTTAAAAAAACTAGAGAAATTATTTAAGAAATTTATTTAGATAATTTTAAATTAGTAATATTATAAAGTAAAAGTAAGAAATCTATTATTAATATATTATAAATAAGGTTTTAATTAATAGAATTATTACTTTTTCTATAAGATTAGTTTATTAATAGATTAGTTTTATATATCTTATTTAAAACTTTTAAGATAAATATATAGATTCTATAATAAAGCTTCTTATTAATAGAAAATATATTATTAATTTCTTAGTTTAATATACCCTTTATAATAAATTTATTTATAGTAAACTCTATAGAAATTATATTTATAAAGAAAAGTATTTATATTAATCTTATTAACCTAAGATTAATAATTTTTAAATATAAATTTATAGATTTTTAATGTTAAAATCTAAATCTAGATAAAAACTAGAGAGATTTTAGCTTTAATAAAAGATAATAAATAATATTATAATAATTAATAAATAAATTATTAAGTAGTTCTAAGCTTATAGATTCTAATCTTTTAATAATTAATAATAATATTATTATTAATAATAACTCTAAATCTTAGAATATAAAGGAATTAGGATTCTTTAATAATAATCATAAAAATAAAACTATATATATTAATAATACTATAATTAAATATATAGATAATAGAGTAATATTTTATAATATATATTTTTTTCTAATATATATTAAAGATCTTATTATTATTAAAAGTATTATTATTTAAGAGAATTTTAAGATTATTTTATTAAAAAGTATTATAAATTAATAGCTAATTAAGTTTTTTAATATTAAAAAGTATCTTATTAAATATAGTATCTCTAACTTTAGTTTAAGTAAATAATAAAGATTATTTCTAGATTATTTTAATATTTTATTTAATATAGTTATTAATACTATACTAAAGAAATATTATATATCTAAAGATATTATTATATAGAGAGAACTTTAAGAGTATATATAAAAAATTCTTAAATTTATTAAGAATACTAATATAATAAATATCTAAAATTTTATAGATACTATTTATAATAGTATTAATTTAAAGCTAAGAAAAAATATAAATAAATTAAATAAAATTATAATTATTAATTCTTTTCTTAAAATACTTAATTTATATAAATATAAGTAATAGAAGTATATTATTAGATACTTAAGAAACTTAGAATAAAATAATTATTATTAATTCTTATAATATAAATATATATAATAATTTTTAGATTATTAATTATACTTTATTAGATAATAATTTTTCTATAATAAAATTAAGTTTTATATATAATCTTCTTTATAATATTTCTTAAATACTTACTTTTCTTAACTATAAATATATAGTTAGTATAGCTAATAATTAGATTTTTAATAATAAATTTTTATATTATTTATTTCTTATTAGTCTCTATAAATTAGGGCCTTTTTTTTAAATATATTTAATTTAACTCTATATCTATCCTTTATAGAGAATTAAGAATTAAATTTAAAGAAATAAAAATAGATAATATAAAAGTAATAATTTTTACTAAAAAGTTATAATATACTAAGTTATTATTAAAGATACTAAGGAGAAACTATAGCTATAAGAATCTCTTAATAATAAAGATATAATATATTATATATAAGAAAAGAAGATATATATATATAAATAAAATAAATATAATAATAAGTTATTTTATTTTATATAAGATAAATATTTAGAAAAATAATTTATAGATTTTATTAATATTAATATATTTTATTATAATTATAAAGAGTTATTTTCTTTAAGAAATAAACTATATAAGTATCTCTAAGAAAAATATAATAAAAGTTTATTAATTAAGTAAATTCTATATATTATTATTCTAAAAAAATATAATAATAAGTTTCTTAAAGTAAACTTTAATTAAAGTTTAATTATTATACTAAATCTTAAGGCTAATACTTTAAAAATATAAAATAATAAGTATAATAAAGTAAATTATAGCTAGGCTTTAATAATTAGATAAAATATTATAATTAATATTATATAAATATAAAATAATCTTATAGTTAAATATTATAAAATTAACTATAGTAAGAGTTTATTATTTAAATAATATATTATAATTAATATTATATAAATATAGAATAATCTTATAGCTAATATTATATAAGTATAGAATAATCTTATAAAGAGTTAACTTAAAGTTAATTATAATTAAAATTTATTATCTAAATAAAATATTAAGATAAAGGTTATAAAATTATATAATAATCTTATAAAAATATTTAATTAAATTATCTTTAGTAACTATTTAACTTATTATAATTAAAATTTACTATATAAGTAAGATATTAAGATAAAGGCTATATAATAATATAATAATCTTATAAATTTATTTAATTAAATTATCTTTAGTAAAACTTTTATACTAAAGTTAAATTCTATTATAATTATTATAATTATAAATATTAAGCTTATAAAGTTAATTATATTTAATATTTTATTAGTTTTTAAGATTTTTTTAATAATTATTACACTAAAAAAATATTATTTAAAGAATTAATTTTTATACTTACTTAAAGTTTCCTATATTATAAATAAATATTAACTTATAAATTTAATTATATCTAATATATTAATATTAAATAATTTTATAATATCTTAATAATATTTAATATCTAATATTTTTCTAGTATTTAATATTTTATTAAGTTCTTTAATATCTATTATACTCTAAACTAAGAATACTTAATAAATATCTACTATTATATTAATATTAGGAATAATAATATTATTATTAATTATTATTAAATCTACTGCCTCTATAAAGAATCTTAGTAATAATTTTATTTTTTATAATTAAACTTATATTAATATCTTTATTAAGTTATATTTTAATATTAATAATATTAATATCTATATTAAATCTAACTATAAAGTTATACTTATTAATAAAGTTTAGTTATTATTAATTTTCCTAAAAGTTAAAATTCTATAAATAGCTTCTTTATTAAAGATTTATAATTTAGAAATATTTAAATATAAAAATTTAAAATATATAATAAGTTTTATTTACTTTCTTATAATTAAAGAATTTATAGAAAAGAAAATCCTAATTTATATTTATAAAAAGATATATATTATTAATAATCTTAAAGTTAAAATATTTATTAATAATAATATTCTTAATCTAAAAAATATTATTATAGATATTATAAGATAAAGAGTATATATTAAAAGCTATAATACTTTTATATTAATTATAATATATTAGTAAAAAGTATCTTTTTAGAGATATATATAAGTTAATAAATTAATTATTATTTTTTCTTAAAGTAAAAAAATAGTATTTATAAGATTATTAATATTATTAAAGAATAGAGACTTTCTCTTTAAATCTTTAATTTAGGGAAATTTTATAATATATATTTAGTATTTTAGTAAGAAATAATTTAGATTTACTTATTTAAATCTTTAAAAAAACTTATCTTAAAAACATTATAAAGTTAAATTATAATAATTATTTCTAGATTAATATTAATACTAACTTTATTATTATTATTTTATAATTTTTAGTTTAAATATTAAGTTTTATAATTCTAAATATTTAATTTATTATAAACTCTTAGATTATTAAATTATAAATTTATATTCTTATATTTAATAAAGTATACTATCTTAATAATATTATAATCTTTAATAAAAATAATATTATTTATATCTTAATTAAGCTTATCTATATCTTCTCTATACTATAAATAGATAATAACTTTATATATATATTAGAAAATAAATAAATAAGAATTTTACTATATTAAGATTAATAATTAAAAGTTTTAAAAAAAGTAAAAATATACCCTCTTAATATATAAAATTATAAGATAGTTAATAAAATATTTAATAAGATATATTAATAAGAATAATTAGATTAAATAAAGAAAATTATTATTATTTTTTATTTTATATTTATAGTCTAGAAAATATTATTAAGTAATACTAAAAAAAATTAAGTAATAATTAATATTTAAAGACTTAATAATTTTATTATTCTTAATATATATCTAATTCTTTTATAGTTTAAAATTATTAGAAATCTTATTAATTACTTCTATATTTTAGTTTTTAATATATTATTATTCTTTTACTAATAATAGATATATTTAAAAGATTATTATATATTTATAATTATAATTTATTAAGGCTAGAAGATATTTAATATCTTAGTTATAAAATATATAAATAATATAATTTATATATAGAAATAAATTAATAAGATTCTCTATTTAATAAAATATACTTAGATATATATTAATAATATTATAATAAAAATAATTTCTTTTTAGTAATATTTAAATCTTAAGTAGAGCTAGCTACTAAGATTAGTTAAAGTATATAGTAATATACTAAAATTAAATAATTATACCTTAAATAGATATTTTAAGAATAGAGATAAGTTAATATAAATCTAGGTTATAAAGGAGTAAGAGTTATTTAGACTAGTATCTATTTTAGTCTAAATACTAGGGCCTTCTATAAACCCTAGGGTCAACAGGGGCTAGGGAGGAGAGGAGCCAAAAAAGGAGCATTTAGAAATAGTAGGGGAACTAGGATTAAAGAAATTAGAAATAGAAGAGCTAGAATTAGCTCTAGAGGATAAGTATTAGAAGATAAACTTTAAAGGATAAACTTTAAAGAGTAAGTATTAGAGGTCTCTATACTTATCTATATATATAAAGTAAGGATATCTTTATTAAATTACCTAACCTCCCCTTAGTAATCTATTTTCTATTTCCTATCTCTACTTAATTAAGGCAGTAACTTCTTAATATGCCTTATATAATAAAAGTAAAAATATAGTAGTTTACTAAAAGGAAACTAAATTTAATAAAGAAGATAGATTAACTAGTATAATTATATTATATAGATATTATATTAATTATTTATAGGAATAGAAGGTATTATACTTATTAATTAACTAATTATAATTAATAGCCTCCTACTATTACTTAAGCCTCTATAAATCTCTATAATTATTATTATCCTATCTTAGGTAATTACCTCTATACTAGATTATTTACCTTAGATTTTACTACTTTTTCTACCTTATACTTAGTAAATTCTGCCTCCTTTCCTAGACTTAGCGCTTTAGGCGGTGTAGCTTATTAATAGATTTTCTAGTAATTAAGTAAGAGAGGAGATTATATATTATATTATACTTACTTAGTCTTATATCTAATCTTTATATTAAGTAAGAAAAAAGAAAGTTACTTATATATAATTTAAATAACTATTATATTTTATATACTTAAAGATATATTAGTAAAGCTAGTCCTTAATATAAAGTTATAAAGCTAAAATAATAGTCTATAACCTTATATAATAATTTTATTATTAGCTTAAAATAGCTACTAAAAGTAAAATTAGTTAGTATAAATATAGTAGAGATTATAATTAAAGATTAAAAGAATAATAATATATTAACTTTTTAAATATTAACTATCTTTAAAATTATACCTTCTTTATTTTATAGATTTAATATAAACTTAAATTATTAGATAGAAATTAATACTCTTTTTAACTTAATACTATATTTAATATTAAGCCCTACTATTATACTAATATTTCTATTAAAACTATATATATATTTATTAACTAGCCTTACTAAGTCTTTATATTATTATAAATAAAAAGTCTTAATAATAATAAAGGGATATTAAGAATTAATATATATAAAGGAGGTATTAAGTATATAATTAAGATAATATTTATTAATAAGTTTATATTTATAGAGATAGATATTTAAGGTTAACTTAAATCTAACTAAATTAATAATAGCTATAATATTTATATTTTTATAAATAATATTTTTTAGCTAGGATCTAACCTCTTAGATAATAAGCTTTATAAATATATTATAAGTAAATATTAGTATTCTAATAATAAACTAAGAAATATATAGAGACTAATTAAAGTTAAGTACTTATAGTAATATTTATTAATATTATATCTTTATTAAAAAAATTATTTACTTATTAGAGTTTACTTAATATATAGTTATATAATAATTTATATCTCTCTAATATTAATTATAATATCTAAATCTTTTTTAATATAATTTTAAATATAGTCTATAATTCTATTTCTTTACCTTTATAATATAAAATTAGAAAGTTAAGGAAACTATTAGCTATCTTTATTAGTATAATTATCTAAGTCTAAATTAATAAATTAAATAAAAGACTATAATTTAAGACACCTCTAGCTCCCTTACTATAATATTAGGAAGGTATAATAGATCCCTTATATTTAATTATAGTAAAAAATAGTTAGGCTATTATATTTACTTTATAATAATAAAGTAATATAAGTTACTATTAATATAAGGAGTTAGTAAAGTATACCTAGCTAATTTAAGCTTAAATATTATTATAGAGCTAGCTTAAAATAAAGCTAAGAATTTTATTAATATACTTAATTCCCTTACTCTTTAAGTAAATAAATATTAGGATTACCTAAAGGTTTTCTATAGAATATATAATTATATAGTAACTTTATTACTCTTATAAGCTTATTAGTTGCCTTTATATTTAATAAATAGTTAGTAAGAATACTAATATATAATTTATTATATAAATATAGCCTTACGCTAGAGCTTTACTATAGGAATTATAGATATTTAGTAATTATAAAGGGTCTAACTCCTTTATTATTAATTATCTTTAGTCTAGACTATACTCTTAAGATAGGAGCTCTCTAGTCTAGGGAAAGACTTCTTAAGAGTATAGTATTCCTAGGAGCTTCTATTATTAAAGATAGTAGCTAAAATTACTTATTAGCTAACTATAAAAATTATTTTATTTAATAGTATAGATTAAGATCCTAAGATAAGAGTACTCTCTATAAATTATAATAGTATTAAGGAGGAATTAGATAGTAACCCTACTTATATTAAGTAGAAATATCACTAGGCTAAGTAGAGGTAAGGTAAGTGCGTGGTTACCTATAACTAGTTCTATTAATGAAGCCCAATGAATTTATCAAGAACATTTGTTTGGATGGATTACAGAGACACTACTAAAGCATGTGACAACGTTATCGCTTCCATTTTGCACACGATCTCCGAGCTATTTCAAAATCTTCTTGCCATCCTCTAAATCCTTCTACTCTTTTTCAAGCTGCACCCGCCTTCGCTTCACTGTTAATTCCTCTCCAGCCACTTCTTCCAGCTGTTTGGGTATCATACTAGCTATGAAAGCCGGGGAAAACAACGTCAGTGGTGTCTTGGATCCCGTAATCAAGAATGGTCAGCTGCTTGCGACTTTCTGCGACCTGGAAATGATATCTAGCATGATATATACGCCTTCCTTGAAATTGAGCTTATAACTATAGCCTTCTACTATTGACCTGCTGCGGATACTTGAATGTGAATACTATAGTGCTTTTTGCCTAGCTAGGGCTTATTATCTACCTTTTATACCTTTCTAAGAGTTACCTATATTCTTGAATTAGTTGTTAGTTTACCCCGGTATTAGAGCTTTTTATTATGTGGCTATATCTTCAGCTTTCTATAGATTAATAATTTATCTTGCTTTTAGTAGAGTCTAGTATCTTAACTTTCTATTACTATATCTAGGCTTAGACGATTTTTATTAGTATAGAGGATTAGTAAAAATCTATTACTAAGCTTTCTAGATATATATTAGTAGAATATATAATCTATAAAATAACTTCTTAAGAGAGTAATAATTTATTTCTTAGAACTATAGAAAGTTAATCCTTTATCTTTAGTCTACTAGTTTAAAAATTAGAATCCTTAAGATTATATTTCTAAATATATTTTAAATATATAAAATTTAAGGTTTCTATATAAGTTAGAATAATTTAAATAATAAAATATACTATTAGTGTATAGGTCTTCTTTAAATATATTTATCTAGTAAATATAAATAGTCCTTAATTCCTTAAGTAGAGTTTCAAAGGTATATAAGGTCTATTTAAACTTTAGAATATTAAGATTTAATCCTTAGTAAAAGGTATCTTACTTAGTCTTAGTTTTATAAAATCTACTTTACTAGTATCTAACTTTAATAATCTAATATAAAAAGAATAGTATTTATCTATTATATTTTCTATATATATATAGTTTAGAGGAGTAAGCTTAAGTTATAAAATTTTTATATTATTTTTAAACTTTTTAGGTTTATTTACTTTAATAGGTAAATTTATTATTAAACTCTTATTAATTATAAACTAAGGCTTTTTAATAAGTAATATAAATAAGGATCTCTTTATATTACTACTACTAGCAAAAGCTTTAAAAGATTAAGTAAATATTCTAGTAAATACTAAAAAATTATTCTTCTAAGTAAAGAGTAATTTATTATTTATTTATTTATTTATTTTTTATTATAGCCTTATAAAAGTCTTTAGTCCTCCTTTACTATATTAAACTAATATATTAACTTAAAATAGATTAAATAGATAATATATTATATCTTCCTTTTTTATTATATATTTTTTTAATATTTAGGACCTTTTTTATGTTATATTAGTATAATATAGATTTTATAGATACTTTCTCTTAATTCCTATAATATTTAAGACTATATTATAATATTTAGAGAGAGAATTAAGTTAGTTTTAGTTATAGTTATAAAACTTAATTAATAATAATATTAGTAGCTTTTAAAGAGTTTAACCTCTTTTAAACTAAATACTCTCTTTAAGTTATTTAAGTTTTTCTATAAGATATATTATTTAAATAAGTATAGTAAATAGCTATATATTTATACTAATTATATATTAAGTTAATAGCTTTAGAATAATTAGTATTACTTATTTTATTTATATAATAAGTATTAATTTAAATATATTTAATATATTCTTCTCTTACTATCCTATAATATTTATATATCTTTTAATAGCCTTTCTATTTTCTATAATTATATTTTAGTAGATTTTAGAGAGAAACCTCCTCTTTTTTCTTTTATTTATATAAGAGGATTATATATACTTTAGGTTATTTATTATTACTAAACTTATAAAGCTTAATAGTAGAAGTATTAAGTAGCTATATTATAAGTAGTTAATCTTTTAAGAAGCTTATATTAAATATATTAAACTTAAAAGGATTAGTAATTAACTATCTTTTAAAGTTTATAAAAGTAAACTTTTATTAGCTTATTATAATCTTTAATTAATTAATAGAGCTAAAGAATATTTTTATTCCTTTAAAATATTATTCTTAAATTAAAGATATATAAATATAATAGAAATATAGAAATATTAAGGATAAGCTAATAATAATATATATGTCTAGTAAATAAAACTCTATAAGACCTAATTTCTATTAAGGTGATAGATAGTTAAGTACTTATTAAAATATAAGACTATTACTATAGTACATAAATAGCTAGAGATAACTAAGGGATATTCTATAGCTAGTAGGTATCTAAGTATTATAGCTACTATTAAAGTAGCTATGTAGCCACGACTTAAATATATATTACTATAAAAGATAGAGTCTCTTTTAATAAATAATTAGTATAGAAAGAAGGAAATTATAAACTTATAAGTAGGTAAAGATACTAAAGGAGGTAAATATCTAATTTAATTAACTATATATATGTGTCTAAATTAAAGCGATGATAGTAAAATAATTAAATATATTCTTAAGTAATAATATACTATACTAGTATATAGATAGAGATCTACTATTACTACCTATAATAAATATATAAACTTAAAATACTCTTATGCCTTTATTCTTATTTCTATTTATCTAAAATTGTATGTCTATAGTCTTAAAGCTTAGATTTAGTAGAATCTCTAGGATTTTTAGTACTCTTTAGAGTACCTAAAGTAGTTTTTAGCTTTAAATTATGTTTTAGACCTATTTCTTAAGTAACTATAACCCTAATATCTTTATTATTATCCTTATTCTTTAGTGGAAGTAGAGCTTTTAGGCTAGGCCTATTTATAATTACCTTAGCTTCTTAATACTAATGCTAGATTATTTATACTCCTTAGTATAGATAGATACTACTTACCTAGTACCTTTTCTTTTAATACTAATACTTATTAATAGATTTACTTAGCCTCTTTATAATTATATTAGCTATGTAATACCTCTACTAGATTATTTATACTAGTTAGCGTAGATAGATACTCCTTACCTAGTACCTTTTTTATTAATACTTACTTCTAATAATAGATTTGCTTAGCCTCTTTATAATTACCTTAACTACTTAATACTAATGCTAGATTATTTATGCTAGTTAGTGTTAATAGATACTCCTTACCTAGTATCTTTTCTATTAATACTAATACTTATTAATAGATTAGCTTAGCTTCTTTATAATTATCTTAGCTATATAATACTTCTACTAGATTATTTATACTAGTTAGTGTAGATAGATATTTCTTACTTAATACCTTTTCCCTTATTACTAATACTTATTAATAGATTAGCTTAGCTTCTTTATAATTGCCTTAGCTATATAATACTTCTACTAGATTATTTATACTAGTTAGTATATTAGGATACTCCTTACCTAGTATCTTTTCCTTTAATACTAATACTTATTAATAGATTTACTTAGCCTCTTTATAATTACCTTAACTATTTAGTACTAATACTAGGTTATTTATATTAATTAATATATTAAGATACTTCTTATCTAACACCTTTTTCCTTAATACTAAAGCTTATTAATAAATTTGCTTAGTATCTTTATAATTGCCTTAACTATCTAGTACTAATACTAGATTATTTATATTAGTTAGCGTAGATAGATACTCCTTACCTAGTACTTTTTCTATTAATGCCTACACTTATAAATAGATTAGCTTAGCCTCTTTATAATTCCCTTACCTACATAACACTAATGCTAGATTATTTATACTAGTTAGTGTATTAGGATGCTCCTTGCCTAGCACCTTTTTACTTAATACTAACACTTATTAATAGATTTACTTAGTATCTTTATAATTGCCTTAGCTATGTAATACCTCTACTAGATTATTTATGCTAGTTAATATAGATAGATACTCCTTACTTAATATCTTCTCTATATTTCTAAAATAAAATACTTCTATCTTATATGCCTTAGACTATTACTCTATCTTAAATAGAAAGCCTTTTATTTTATTAATTATTATAAGTTAACCTATTATAAATTTATCTAGCAATTTATGTAGGAAAGAAAATATATTAAAACTAGCTATTATAGATAGTAGTATTTATTATAAGCTTAAAGGTAAAATTACTTAGTTATTATTACCTATCTACCTCTAATTAATCCTACCTTTATATATATATAAGCTTATATATAGTATAGCTCTTTTAATCTAATTTCTACTAAATTAATAAATAATTTTAAAGTATTTTAAATATTAACTTTAAGTTATATACTATCTATTTCTATCTATAGAAGAGGAATATCTATTATATCTTATTAGATAATATTATAGCCTCTAATAATCCTATAATAATTAATAAATCTTTAATAAAAGAGCCTAGCTATAAAATATATAGTAAAGTTTTATAGAATAAGCTTAAAGACAAATTAGAATAAGTTAGCCTAAATATATTACTATAAAAATAGCCTTAATAAAGAAATTAAGGATAAATTAATAAGAATAAATAACTTATTAAAGTTAGTTTAACTTATCTAAAAAGTTTATATAATTAAAAATAGATTATATAAAAGATATTAAGAGAGGAAGTTCTTTAACTTAACTTTTTAGCTAAGCTAAAGAAAGGAAAAGAAGGAAACTATTTCTATAGTAATCCTAAAACCTTTAAAAAAAAGTAAAAAGAGTAAGGGAAAGAAGAAGAAAAATAAGATCTATTATAAATAAAATATTATAGCTATAAAAGGAAAGGCTACTATAAAAATAAATACTTATAGAATAAGTAGGTAATTATTATAAAAGAAGAAAATCTTAATAACTTAATAAGAAAAAAGATTTTTAAATTTAATAAAGTAAGCTATATTAGTTACTTTTAAATTATATATTATAATAACTAATACTATTTATACTTCTTAAAGAAGTAAGAGTTTAGCTAGTTTCTTAAAAAACTAGTAAAATACTATATAGTATTAGTAAATAAGAAGGTCCTAAAATTATTAGATCTTAAATAAATTAAAACCTCTAGCTAAAAGAACTTATTAAAAGAAAGTAAGAAAAATATCTTATTTTTTAACTAAAGTTTAAAGAACTCTCTTATTAATCTTTATAACTTATATATAGTAAATATAGAAATATAAGAAAAGCTAATAAAAATATATAGAGAGTATCTTTAATATATAGAAGAAAGAGTTATTAATATAATAAGTTAGTTAATAAAGGCTAAGAAATTTATTTATTAAGTATTAATAAAATATTTAATAAATACTCTTATTATAATATTAAACCCTTATAAGCTAGCTATACTTATAAAAAGTATAAAAAGAATAATTCTTATTTATTACATCTAAAAGTTATTTTAAATAATTATTAGAAAAATAGTAACTAAAGACTTAATAAAATTATTAATCTTAAAAAAACTTATAAATAGGAAAATTAGAGAGACTTTATAAAAGAAATTATATAATTTTAAAGAATAAATATATATTAAAACCCTTAGAAGATTAAGATTCTTAAAGGATAAAAGATTACTCCTACTTAATAGATACCTAATCCTATAAAAAATAAGGAATAGAGCATAAATATTAGTAAATAAATTTATAAACTTACTATTATATATAATAAAGATCTCTTTTTTTAAGTATTTAAGTAATTCCCTAAAGCTAGAACTATAGGAATTACTTAAATTAAAAAACTAGAAGATCTTTTAGTAAGTAAGTTAATTAATAGAATTTATTTAAAAGCTAAAAGAATTACTTCTACTACATTTAATAATAATATTAGGTTTTATTTCTAAATAAAGATTAATAGGATTCTAGTTAGAATTCTAAATAATAAGTTAAGTAGAGACTTAATTAAACTTAAATTTATAAGAAAATATAGGATTTTTATAAGAAAGAAATTTAAGTTATATAAATTATATAAATTTAATAATACTTTAATAAAAAGAATTAATAATTATACTAAGCTATTAAACTTAAAGATAGAAAAAAAATATAAGATATATTCCTTTAATTAGTAAAGAGTAAGATTAATAATATAATTTTTAAAGCCCTATAATTTAAGAGGAATTATAGCTTAATTATAAATTAAGACTCTTAGACTATAACTTTTATAAATAGTAAGCTAAATAAAGTTTATTTTATCTAAGAATATATATCTATCTATATAGTTATATAGACTATAGAGAAGATAAAAGATAAATTTTAAAATAGAAATATTATAATATTTTAGAGTTAAATTATTACTATAAGTAGAATTACTTTAGTATAACTACCTAATAAATATATAAAATTTAAAACTTTATTTTAAAAAAAAAGCTTTAATAAAGCCCTTTTTAAATACTAATTATAAAACTATAAGATTAAGTTAATCCTTAAAAAGATACTTATAAAGAAGCTAATATATCTACTATTAAAAAATAAGGTAGTAGCCCTTATAAAATATATTAAAAAAAATAAAGCTAAGGGATTTATTTAAAAATCTTAATTATCTATAAGATACTCTATCTTATTTATATTAAAGGTAAATAAAGGACTAAGGTTATATATAGATTACTAAGTACTTAATAAGATTATAGTTAAAAATAACTATTCTTTACTCTTAATTAAAAAGCTTTAGAATAAGCTTTAAGGGAAAAAGTAGTTTATTAAGTTTAACATCCCTAGTATATTTTATTAAATTTAAATATAAAAAAGAAAATAAGTAGAAGACTACCTTTTATATAAAGTAGAATCTTTATAAATATCTTATTATATCTTTTAAACTAACTAATATCTTAGCTATATTTTAAGTATTTATTAATAATATACTAAAGAAATACTTAAATAAGTTTATTTTAATTTTTATTAATAATATTCTTATATATTTAGATATCTTTAAGGAATATATTTAATAAATATAGAAGATACTTTAAAAACTTAAGTAAATAGATTTACACTTAAAAATATTAAAATATAGCTTTTACTAGAAATAAGTAAAGTTCTTAAGCTTTATTATTTTAAATAAAAAAATTAATGTTATAGAGGTAATGGCACTAGTAAGTGCTAAGAGTATAGCACTTACTATATTAAAGCCTTAGAGGCCTTATAATACTTCTACTTAGATAGAAATCTATAAGAATTAATATTATTATAACTATTAATATTTTACCTCTATAAGATCTATAAGACTTATAAGACCTACTATTAATATTAATTCTTCTTATAATATAGCTTATAATAGGCTTAGGATTAGTAATAGCTCTTAGTAACCTTTACTATTCTAAACTTTATTAATTTAGTAAGACTTAATTATATTACTTTTAAATAAAGATTTTAGTCCTTTATTATTCTTACTTATTTAAGAGCTTAATAGTATCCTTTAAGGAGCTTAAATTTTTAATAATAATAATATAATAATACTACTAGCTTATATAGCTACTTTAAAAAAGAACTAATATAATAATATACTAGTAACTTAGGGCTGTACTTTAATAGACCTTTAAGGTTTAACTTTTAAGAGTGAAATAAGAGATATTAGATAATATCTCCTCTTTTAAGATACCTCTACTATAACTACTAATATAAAGAGAAGAAAACTTAAATATATTTTATTCTTAACTTTTATAGATCTATTAATAAATATCTAACTTTAAATNTAAAAAACTAGAAGATCTTTTAGTAAGTAAGTTAATTAATAGAATTTATTTAAAAGCTAAAAGAATTACTTCTACTACATTTAATAATAATATTAGGTTTTATTTCTAAATAAAGATTAATAGGATTCTAGTTAGAATTCTAAATAATAAGTTAAGTAGAGACTTAATTAAACTTAAATTTATAAGAAAATATAGGATTTTTATAAGAAAGAAATTTAAGTTATATAAATTATATAAATTTAATAATACTTTAATAAAAAGAATTAATAATTATACTAAGCTATTAAACTTAAAGATAGAAAAAAAATATAAGATATATTCCTTTAATTAGTAAAGAGTAAGATTAATAATATAATTTTTAAAGCCCTATAATTTAAGAGGAATTATAGCTTAATTATAAATTAAGACTCTTAGACTATAACTTTTATAAATAGTAAGCTAAATAAAGTTTATTTTATCTAAGAATATATATCTATCTATATAGTTATATAGACTATAGAGAAGATAAAAGATAAATTTTAAAATAGAAATATTATAATATTTTAGAGTTAAATTATTACTATAAGTAGAATTACTTTAGTATAACTACCTAATAAATATATAAAATTTAAAACTTTATTTTAAAAAAAAAGCTTTAATAAAGCCCTTTTTAAATACTAATTATAAAACTATAAGATTAAGTTAATCCTTAAAAAGATACTTATAAAGAAGCTAATATATCTACTATTAAAAAATAAGGTAGTAGCCCTTATAAAATATATTAAAAAAAATAAAGCTAAGGGATTTATTTAAAAATCTTAATTATCTATAAGATACTCTATCTTATTTATATTAAAGGTAAATAAAGGACTAAGGTTATATATAGATTACTAAGTACTTAATAAGATTATAGTTAAAAATAACTATTCTTTACTCTTAATTAAAAAGCTTTAGAATAAGCTTTAAGGGAAAAAGTAGTTTATTAAGTTTAACATCCCTAGTATATTTTATTAAATTTAAATATAAAAAAGAAAATAAGTAGAAGACTACCTTTTATATAAAGTAGAATCTTTATAAATATCTTATTATATCTTTTAAACTAACTAATATCTTAGCTATATTTTAAGTATTTATTAATAATATACTAAAGAAATACTTAAATAAGTTTATTTTAATTTTTATTAATAATATTCTTATATATTTAGATATCTTTAAGGAATATATTTAATAAATATAGAAGATACTTTAAAAACTTAAGTAAATAGATTTACACTTAAAAATATTAAAATATAGCTTTTACTAGAAATAAGTAAAGTTCTTAAGCTTTATTATTTTAAATAAAAAAATTAATGTTATAGAGGTAATGGCACTAGTAAGTGCTAAGAGTATAGCACTTACTATATTAAAGCCTTAGAGGCCTTATAATACTTCTACTTAGATAGAAATCTATAAGAATTAATATTATTATAACTATTAATATTTTACCTCTATAAGATCTATAAGACTTATAAGACCTACTATTAATATTAATTCTTCTTATAATATAGCTTATAATAGGCTTAGGATTAGTAATAGCTCTTAGTAACCTTTACTATTCTAAACTTTATTAATTTAGTAAGACTTAATTATATTACTTTTAAATAAAGATTTTAGTCCTTTATTATTCTTACTTATTTAAGAGCTTAATAGTATCCTTTAAGGAGCTTAAATTTTTAATAATAATAATATAATAATACTACTAGCTTATATAGCTACTTTAAAAAAGAACTAATATAATAATATACTAGTAACTTAGGGCTGTACTTTAATAGACCTTTAAGGTTTAACTTTTAAGAGTGAAATAAGAGATATTAGATAATATCTCCTCTTTTAAGATACCTCTACTATAACTACTAATATAAAGAGAAGAAAACTTAAATATATTTTATTCTTAACTTTTATAGATCTATTAATAAATATCTAACTTTAAATTATTAACTTAAATAATTTTTTTAACTTATAAATTATTAAGGGAACTAATATCTAGGCCTCTATAGCCTATATTTATCTAAGGTAAAAAATTAAAACTAGAATATAATTAATATAGCTATTAAGATAATAAAAGATATTTAAAAATTAGAAGACTTTATAAAGCTAGTTACTAGAAAATTATTCTATAAGGAATATAAAGTTAGATATAGAATTAAAAATAAATTAAATTAAAATAAGATAGAATAAAAGTATATAAGATTTTATTAACTAGTTTAAGACCTTAGTTACTAATCTATTATAGAATAATATAGCTATATATTATATATTTA
>KI911112.1:824182-844629 GCA_000482085.2 Cladonia metacorallifera KoLRI002260
ATTAAAAGTCTTAAAAGCTTTTAAAAAGATTTTACTAGTAAATAGCTTATAATAACTTACCTCTTTAACTTAAAAAGGCTTTTAAGAGCTAATATTAAAGCTTAAATAATATAAGCTATCTAATACCTAGCTAGTATAAGAGCCTATATAATTAAACTTTTTAATAATATTACTAAAAATAAACTCTATCCTAGACTTATTACTACCTATAACCTCTAAGGCTATTATATTTATAATCTTTAAGATTATTATATTTATAACCTTTAAGGCTATTATACTTATAGAGGGTCTTTTAATCTTTATAATATAGCTAAAAGTTTTAATATTTATTTATATATAAACTAAAGTAGTACTACTTATAACCTCTAAGGTTATTATATTTATAAAATACTTTTTAGCCTTTATAAATCTTATAATAATAGATCTTTAAATAAGTATTATCTTAAACTAGTAGCTACTTACTATATTAAGCCTTTTAATCTTTATAAAAGTCTCCTTAACTAATTATTTATATAATTATATAATAGGCCCTTTTATATTAGATAATAATAAATTTAGAGATTTACTATATAGTAGTTATAATTATATAAATTTAATTAATAATAGCTACTACTATTCCTTAATAATTAAAGAGTAGAACCTCTTTAATATAGTAATATAAAACTTTAATTAATTATTCTATATTATAAATTAAGATCTTAGCTAAGTTCCCTTTATTAATTAAATAATAGACTTTAATACCTTAAATATTATTATTACCTAGTTATCCTTCTTACTACTACTATAATATAATAATATAAAAAGTAAACTTATAATAAAAAATATTAAATTAAAATTAATAAAGATAAAATTAGTACTAAATAAGGCTATAAATATATATATAAAAGCTATACTTATTATAAAATACTTTAATATCTTAATATTAACCTAAGCCGTAAATCTTAAAGAAGTAATTAAAACTTTAAGAACTCTTATATTATTAGAATATTTACTTAAAGATAAATAAGCTTTAGTTATAGAGATCTATACTAACTTAAAGAATACTTTTAATAAAAATATAATAATTAAAAATACCCTTAAAGGTAATCTTATAGAGTATAAAGATAGTAATAGAATTTTTAAATATAATAATACTAATCTTAATATACTACTTACTATAATAGTATAGTAGGGCTTAGAGGCCTCTAAAGCTATTACTATTAATAATATATAGGTATAGTACATAAATTAGGAGTAGAGCTATATTTATAAAGACTATAAAGTATAGAAGGAGGGATTATTATAGAGATAATAGTATTAGTAGGTACTAAAGGTATAGCACTTACTATACTAAGGCCTTAGAAGCCTTATAATGCTTCTACTTAGATAAAAACCTATAATAATTAATATTATTATAGCTACTAATACTCTACCCCTATAAGACCTATAAGACCTGTAAGACCTACTATTAATAATTAAGATAGATCTTAATAAAGTAAAAAGTATTATTAAGTAGCCTATATTAACTAATAAGAAAAAAATATAGTTATTCCTTAGTTTTATAAACTTTTATTAAAAATTTATTAAAGATTATTTAAAAATTATAATATCTTTTACTAGCTTAACTTATAATAATATAATATTTATATAGTCTAAGAAAATAAAAGCTTCTTTTAAAAAATTATAGAAGTAATTTATAACTATACTAATATTATATTAATTTAATCTTAAACTCTCTATTATAGTTTATATTAATACCTTTAATAGTATATTAAGTATAATTATTAATTAAGAAATAAAAAATATTAATATTAATATTATAAAAAAAGGATAGTATTATTAATATTTAGTTATATTTTATAATTAAAAATTATAAGATACTAAGTTTAGATATTTAATATATAATAAAGAATTACTTACTAATATAAATATATTTTATATTTAGAAGGTCTATTTAAAAGGAACTAAGTACTAAATTTAAGTTTTATTAAATTATAAAAACTTAATATTCTTCTTATTAATTAAAGAGCTTAATAGATATTTAGCTTAGTAGTATAAAAATATTATAATTAAAATTAAGTAGGTAGAAGATAAATAATATTTTTATCTACTTATATATAGGATTATATATAAAAGTGGTACTAATTTATATATGTACTAGGAAGATACTTAATATTATTTACTAGTATTCTATATTATCTATATACTACCTATCTATCTTCTATATCTATAATAGTGCTGCTAAAAAAGAGAAAAATACTATATCCTTATAGTAGAATACTTTATAAAATTTAGTTTTTACTCTTCCTAAGGTAGTTACAGCTATAATAGGGTAGTAAGGGTACTATAATAGTTATAGCCTCACTAGCTATAGTTATAGCTATAATAGAAATAGTTAATAGAGCTATTAAAAGAGTTATAGAGAATATAATAGGAGGTATTACTACTATAATAATATTAGGTAGAGTAGTATTTACTATTAAGATAGTATTAATAAAGGTAGTATAATACTTAAGCGTTACTATATAGTAGTAAGTTAAATAATAATTTTAAAATTCTTCTATAAATTTCTATATATTACTAAGGGTATATAGAGGGTACTATAAGTTATACTTATTACTATAACTTTTCTACTTAACTAAGTACCTTTTATTATCTTTATTAAAAAAGCGTTCTATTTTATATAATAAGTTAATAGGGTTTAGGTTATCCTCTTTAATTAAGCTAAATAATAGTAGTAGTTAATAATATAGATCCTCTCTTATTAAAATAGGCTTTAATTATATAACTAATATAATAGAGTATATTATTATATTTAGTAGAAGCTCTAAATAATAGACTAACTTTTTAACTTTCTTTAGAATCTTAAATAGTCTAATATACTAGTTAAAATATTTATAATATATACTAGGTATTTTATACCTATAATATAGATATAGAAATACTAGTAATCCCTTATAAAGGCATAGTATTTTATATATCTTATTATATTAAGTCTTAGTAGTAATATTAGTAAATACTATTATATCTTATACCTCTAATTATTTAATATAGTGTAGGTAATTTAAGTCTTTTAAATTAATATTTAATTTTACTAAAAGATTAAGGCCTTCTTTAATATAAAAACTATATACTAAATTATTAAGTAAGGATTTAATAGAATAGATAATATTATTAAGTAAACCCTATAAATATAGAAGTACTAATATTTAGTTATTCTCTTTTATAAAGAGAAAGAATCTAAGTACTATCTTTATAATTTAATTAATTCTTTTAGATTAACTATTAGTTTAAGGGTACTATACTATAGCTATAAGGAAATTAATACCTATTTTACTAAATATTTTATATTAGAATAATTTTATAAACTTTATATCTCTATTATTAATAATAGTGTTAGGTACGCCCTAATTATATCTAATAAAATTAGTTAGAAAGAAATTTACCTATTAAGTAGTACTTTAATCCTTAGCTTCTAAAATTAATAAATTTCTTTTACTAAATTTATAAGTTACTATTATTAAGGAATTAAGATTATTATAACTTAGGAGTACTATAATAAAGTCAATAGCTATAATATAGAAAGGGATAGATAGTATAGTAATTAGATATAATTTATTATATATAAAGTATCTTCTTATTTAGTTTAGATTATAACTTAGATAATACTTAATATAAATATAAAGATATTTAGAGAGGTTCTTAATAAATATAGATAGTAAAATATAATTATATATTTTATAATAACCTTTATAGAAGTTATTATTATAAGTAATCTTAAAGATTTTATATTATAATACCTTAAGAATATAAAAGCGTTCCCTTTCTTACTCTTTAGTAAAATAAATTAGTTTATCTTTTAATTAAAAATAAAACCCCTTTAAAAGGTTTTCTTTATTATTTTTAAAAATATTAAGTGCCTACTTCTAATATTTATCTCTTATATAGGCCTTAGTTAGATATTACTTAAACTTATCCTTTATCTTAACTAATATACTATAATATATAAAAGTCTCTAGAAGGAAGGTATTCCTTTTAATAGAGCTAAGGAAAGTTATATTATTATATAAATAATTAAAAATTTCTATTTTCTTAATTAGTAAGAGATCTACTTAAAGGTATAAAAGTATATCTAAAATAATATTTATTACGCCTAGCTTATATTAGATTAATAAATTAAAAGTAAAGAGATACTATAATACTTAAACTAAATATAAGTTTAATTTATTAGTAGAGGAGGTTAAGAGTAAGATCTATCTAANATTACTAAGGGTATATAGAGGGTACTATAAGTTATACTTATTACTATAACTTTTCTACTTAACTAAGTACCTTTTATTATCTTTATTAAAAAAGCGTTCTATTTTATATAATAAGTTAATAGGGTTTAGGTTATCCTCTTTAATTAAGCTAAATAATAGTAGTAGTTAATAATATAGATCCTCTCTTATTAAAATAGGCTTTAATTATATAACTAATATAATAGAGTATATTATTATATTTAGTAGAAGCTCTAAATAATAGACTAACTTTTTAACTTTCTTTAGAATCTTAAATAGTCTAATATACTAGTTAAAATATTTATAATATATACTAGGTATTTTATACCTATAATATAGATATAGAAATACTAGTAATCCCTTATAAAGGCATAGTATTTTATATATCTTATTATATTAAGTCTTAGTAGTAATATTAGTAAATACTATTATATCTTATACCTCTAATTATTTAATATAGTGTAGGTAATTTAAGTCTTTTAAATTAATATTTAATTTTACTAAAAGATTAAGGCCTTCTTTAATATAAAAACTATATACTAAATTATTAAGTAAGGATTTAATAGAATAGATAATATTATTAAGTAAACCCTATAAATATAGAAGTACTAATATTTAGTTATTCTCTTTTATAAAGAGAAAGAATCTAAGTACTATCTTTATAATTTAATTAATTCTTTTAGATTAACTATTAGTTTAAGGGTACTATACTATAGCTATAAGGAAATTAATACCTATTTTACTAAATATTTTATATTAGAATAATTTTATAAACTTTATATCTCTATTATTAATAATAGTGTTAGGTACGCCCTAATTATATCTAATAAAATTAGTTAGAAAGAAATTTACCTATTAAGTAGTACTTTAATCCTTAGCTTCTAAAATTAATAAATTTCTTTTACTAAATTTATAAGTTACTATTATTAAGGAATTAAGATTATTATAACTTAGGAGTACTATAATAAAGTCAATAGCTATAATATAGAAAGGGATAGATAGTATAGTAATTAGATATAATTTATTATATATAAAGTATCTTCTTATTTAGTTTAGATTATAACTTAGATAATACTTAATATAAATATAAAGATATTTAGAGAGGTTCTTAATAAATATAGATAGTAAAATATAATTATATATTTTATAATAACCTTTATAGAAGTTATTATTATAAGTAATCTTAAAGATTTTATATTATAATACCTTAAGAATATAAAAGCGTTCCCTTTCTTACTCTTTAGTAAAATAAATTAGTTTATCTTTTAATTAAAAATAAAACCCCTTTAAAAGGTTTTCTTTATTATTTTTAAAAATATTAAGTGCCTACTTCTAATATTTATCTCTTATATAGGCCTTAGTTAGATATTACTTAAACTTATCCTTTATCTTAACTAATATACTATAATATATAAAAGTCTCTAGAAGGAAGGTATTCCTTTTAATAGAGCTAAGGAAAGTTATATTATTATATAAATAATTAAAAATTTCTATTTTCTTAATTAGTAAGAGATCTACTTAAAGGTATAAAAGTATATCTAAAATAATATTTATTACGCCTAGCTTATATTAGATTAATAAATTAAAAGTAAAGAGATACTATAATACTTAAACTAAATATAAGTTTAATTTATTAGTAGAGGAGGTTAAGAGTAAGATCTATCTAAAGATTAGTATTACTACTAAATAGTTAATAAATATAATTATTAAGGACCTCTTAATAAAGTCTATTATATAGCGTGTTTTTTTAATAACCTAAATAATTCCTACTACTTCTAATTTAGTTAGCTAATAATTTTATTTAGTACTATTAATATTTTAACTAAAAAATATTATAGGCTAGATAGTACTCTTCTTTATATCTTCTTTATTTAACCTATAATAAATTATAGTAGTGAAGCTTTAGACCTTTAAGATATTAAGATTAATAAAAAGTTACTACTATTAATTAAAGTATATAAGAAAAGTTAGTAATTTAAATACCTCTTTAATATTATAAAATACCTATAATTCTTTCTTTATAAGCTTATAATAAAGTCTACTTAAAACTCTCTTTTAAAATAGGCCTAAGAGCTATTTAATAAGTATAATAAGTAATTTCTAGGATAATTTTTAAGTAGATATATTAATAACGTAGTCTATAGAAAATATATATAATTTAGTAGATTTTACTATAGAAACTATATAGGTACATAAACCTATATAAGATATATAGGATTCTATATAAACTAAGGATATAGGCGTTTCTCTATATAATAGTAATAATAGTATAGATATAAGTATTTCTTTTATAAAGTAAGTTTTTCTATCCTATAAGGATTAGACTCTTTATATATATTAAGATATTAATATATATAGCTACCTAACTAAGCCTAGGAATATCTTTAATTCTCTAAGTATAGTTAGGAATTTTAATACTATAATAGTAAAGATCTTTTCTTTAGTAGTAGATATACCTAAACTATTAATATACTATCCTAATAGCATTATAGATAAATAGCCTAAATATAATTTTATAGAGGCTAAAGAAATATATTTTAATTTAAGTAGTTTAAATAGTTTTTTTAAATACTTAATATACTCTTCTAATATTTAGCTAAAGATAATAATATTATCTATAAATATTCTTATAAAGATATAGAGTAGTCTTAGAAGAGTATCTATTTAATACTAAATATAAAAAAAAAATCCCTTAAAACCTATAAAAGTAATAGATAATTCCTCTTAGCCTCTATAATTAATAATTATAAGTTTATATCTATCTTTTAGTTTAATCTTAAATTAGTAGAAGTATCTAATAATATTTACTATAAAGATATAGTAATATTTAACTATAGCTCTAATAATATCTAACTATAAGGGTAATAGATATAAATTATCTTCTATAATTATATTTAAGCTATAAATATTAATTATAATATATCTCTTTCTCCTCTATAAGGTATCTTACTAAATAATAAAATAAGGCTAATTAAATAGTATAGGTTAGCTTATATAATATAATTTACTTTATTAATATAGCTTATTAAAGGTTTTATTAACTACTTCTTAGTCTCTTTAGCTTAATAAGTAAATCTAAGAAGCCTTTAGCTTTATATCTAGCTTTAAAGTAACTAGTATCTATTATTCTTTTAAAATTTCTATTATTTTCTTTAAGTTTATAAAAATATCTTTAAAATCTTTTATTAGTCTTATAAGGGTACTTATAGAGTCTTTATTACTATAAATAGTAATACTATTTAGGAGCTTATACTCCTTATTTAAATCTATTTATATAAGTTTACTTCTTATATTAGTTTAATTTTTTTATTAGTTATATACTACTAAAGGTTCTATACTAAATAAGACTATATAATAGTTATAGCTATTATACTTAATAAATATTCTAAGTCTTATATATCTTATAAATTTAATAGAATATAGCATAGTATTTTTAACCTTTATAAAGATTATAGAGGTGTTAGCTATATATATATATATACTATTATTATAACTAAGATTTTAGTTAGCTTAAGACTTAAATAGAAAGTCCTTATTATTAAGAAGAGTTCCTTAATAAATTATTAGTATATCTATAATTAAATTTAAAGCTACTATATATATATAATAAGACTTAATTACTTACTATAGTTATAAGTTATATTTTAATATAAAGTATATTAGAATTTATATATATAAATATTTCTTAATTATAGTCTTTTAATTTCCTAAGTTTAAAGAAATATTATATATATTTAAGATACTTATCCCTATAAGAATATTTGCCTTTAAGTTATTAATAAGATATACCTCTATTAATATTTTTACTTATACTAGGCTTATATCCTTAGTACCTCTAACTATTCCCTTTATATATATATTAATACTTATAAACTTTAATATAGTAGATATCTTATTACTAAATCCTTATATTAATATATATAATAATATATACTTTACCTAAGATTAAAGATTTAAAATATTCTTATAAAGGAATTCTCTATCTTTTAATATAATTAAATAGCTTAAATTAAAGTATATACTATATATTTCCTTATTAAGACTAAAGCTAGCTTAAGTTATAGTATATTTAAAACTATAAAAAAAATATTCTATAAAGTAGTTTTAAGAGGGCTATACTATAAATTTAATTACCTTAAATAAAATAAGTATAACTTTTAGATTAATAATATTATAAAAGGTATTATATTATATAATAATATAATTAAACTTAACACTTTTATTAGATAGCTTTTAGGTAAAAGTAATTTTTTTTTATATATTAATTTAATATACTTTAGAGCTATCTCCTTTTATAATATCTATTAAAACCTTAGTTTAATATATTATTAAACCCTCTAAGATAGGTTTCTTCTAGTATTATTCTCTAAAATAAGAAAATAAAGTATTTTATAATATAAATATCTTTATATAATATATATACTTATAATAGTATTAAGAAGATTTAGAAGTAGTAATAAAGTTTATATTAATATTTTTATATCTAGGCTCTTTATTATATTACTTACTAGACTTAAAGTTATTAGTATATTTATTTCTATAATAATATTCTTAATTTTATATAATCTAGCTATTTTCTTTATTCTTATTATTAATTAAAGTATAGTAAGCCCTTTAAGGCTACTAAAAAAAATTATTTTAAAAAGGAAAGTTATTACTATATTATCTTAAACTAGATCTACTTAGCTAAAGAGTAGGACCTACTATAATTTATTACTATTATAGAGAGGGAGGAAGCTATGCTTATTTTTCTTATAAAGTAAGATATTAAGTCTATTAAAAGCTCTATTAATAACCTAGTAAATATTACTAGAAATTTTAATAATTTAAGTAGTATAGCTAGTACTATTATTAAGATATATAAATAAGATATAAATAAGAAGGAAACTAAGAGAATTACTATCTAGAATTATTTTAATATATAGAATTTTAATTTCTAATACTAAATATTCTTAAAGCTTCTCTTAAATTAGAGTATTAACTAATATTATTACTTTTTATAGCTATTAAGTTACTATTTATATTTAGGTATATTCTTTAAGCTTTCTACTACTATTAATACTTATAGTAATCTATTATTATAAGAAACTAGTTTAAAGTAGAATTTAGATCTAGAGGATTAATATTAAATTAGAATTTAATATTTAAGCTATTCTATATAATATCTAGCTAGTTATATACTATCTTAAGTTTTATAATTTTTATAGCATATATAATTACTATAGCGTACTCTTATAGTTCCCTATATTAAAGGGTATTATTTATAATATATTTCTCCTTTAATAACTAAGCTATCCTAATATTTTTAGGAGGTCTAAAATATTCTATTAAAAAGATTTCTTATTTATCTAAGTTTTATCTATAGATTAGAAGTCTTTTCTTATCTTTAGTAAGTTATAAAGTATACTACTTTAAGGCTTTATTATAGAGGTATAGCTATAGATTACTATAAATAAACTCTACTTCTTAAGTATATAAGACATCTTTAATTCTATTAATAAATATAATAATATTTTAAAAAAAGGTTTCCNTATAGGCCTTAGTTAGATATTACTTAAACTTATCCTTTATCTTAACTAATATACTATAATATATAAAAGTCTCTAGAAGGAAGGTATTCCTTTTAATAGAGCTAAGGAAAGTTATATTATTATATAAATAATTAAAAATTTCTATTTTCTTAATTAGTAAGAGATCTACTTAAAGGTATAAAAGTATATCTAAAATAATATTTATTACGCCTAGCTTATATTAGATTAATAAATTAAAAGTAAAGAGATACTATAATACTTAAACTAAATATAAGTTTAATTTATTAGTAGAGGAGGTTAAGAGTAAGATCTATCTAAAGATTAGTATTACTACTAAATAGTTAATAAATATAATTATTAAGGACCTCTTAATAAAGTCTATTATATAGCGTGTTTTTTTAATAACCTAAATAATTCCTACTACTTCTAATTTAGTTAGCTAATAATTTTATTTAGTACTATTAATATTTTAACTAAAAAATATTATAGGCTAGATAGTACTCTTCTTTATATCTTCTTTATTTAACCTATAATAAATTATAGTAGTGAAGCTTTAGACCTTTAAGATATTAAGATTAATAAAAAGTTACTACTATTAATTAAAGTATATAAGAAAAGTTAGTAATTTAAATACCTCTTTAATATTATAAAATACCTATAATTCTTTCTTTATAAGCTTATAATAAAGTCTACTTAAAACTCTCTTTTAAAATAGGCCTAAGAGCTATTTAATAAGTATAATAAGTAATTTCTAGGATAATTTTTAAGTAGATATATTAATAACGTAGTCTATAGAAAATATATATAATTTAGTAGATTTTACTATAGAAACTATATAGGTACATAAACCTATATAAGATATATAGGATTCTATATAAACTAAGGATATAGGCGTTTCTCTATATAATAGTAATAATAGTATAGATATAAGTATTTCTTTTATAAAGTAAGTTTTTCTATCCTATAAGGATTAGACTCTTTATATATATTAAGATATTAATATATATAGCTACCTAACTAAGCCTAGGAATATCTTTAATTCTCTAAGTATAGTTAGGAATTTTAATACTATAATAGTAAAGATCTTTTCTTTAGTAGTAGATATACCTAAACTATTAATATACTATCCTAATAGCATTATAGATAAATAGCCTAAATATAAT
Source organism: Cladonia metacorallifera KoLRI002260 (assembly GCA_000482085.2). NCBI lineage: Eukaryota > Fungi > Ascomycota > Lecanoromycetes > Lecanorales > Cladoniaceae > Cladonia > Cladonia metacorallifera. The sequence continues at coordinate 835,136 of KI911112.1, forward strand.
TTTATAGAGGCTAAAGAAATATATTTTAATTTAAGTAGTTTAAATAGTTTTTTTAAATACTTAATATACTCTTCTAATATTTAGCTAAAGATAATAATATTATCTATAAATATTCTTATAAAGATATAGAGTAGTCTTAGAAGAGTATCTATTTAATACTAAATATAAAAAAAAAATCCCTTAAAACCTATAAAAGTAATAGATAATTCCTCTTAGCCTCTATAATTAATAATTATAAGTTTATATCTATCTTTTAGTTTAATCTTAAATTAGTAGAAGTATCTAATAATATTTACTATAAAGATATAGTAATATTTAACTATAGCTCTAATAATATCTAACTATAAGGGTAATAGATATAAATTATCTTCTATAATTATATTTAAGCTATAAATATTAATTATAATATATCTCTTTCTCCTCTATAAGGTATCTTACTAAATAATAAAATAAGGCTAATTAAATAGTATAGGTTAGCTTATATAATATAATTTACTTTATTAATATAGCTTATTAAAGGTTTTATTAACTACTTCTTAGTCTCTTTAGCTTAATAAGTAAATCTAAGAAGCCTTTAGCTTTATATCTAGCTTTAAAGTAACTAGTATCTATTATTCTTTTAAAATTTCTATTATTTTCTTTAAGTTTATAAAAATATCTTTAAAATCTTTTATTAGTCTTATAAGGGTACTTATAGAGTCTTTATTACTATAAATAGTAATACTATTTAGGAGCTTATACTCCTTATTTAAATCTATTTATATAAGTTTACTTCTTATATTAGTTTAATTTTTTTATTAGTTATATACTACTAAAGGTTCTATACTAAATAAGACTATATAATAGTTATAGCTATTATACTTAATAAATATTCTAAGTCTTATATATCTTATAAATTTAATAGAATATAGCATAGTATTTTTAACCTTTATAAAGATTATAGAGGTGTTAGCTATATATATATATATACTATTATTATAACTAAGATTTTAGTTAGCTTAAGACTTAAATAGAAAGTCCTTATTATTAAGAAGAGTTCCTTAATAAATTATTAGTATATCTATAATTAAATTTAAAGCTACTATATATATATAATAAGACTTAATTACTTACTATAGTTATAAGTTATATTTTAATATAAAGTATATTAGAATTTATATATATAAATATTTCTTAATTATAGTCTTTTAATTTCCTAAGTTTAAAGAAATATTATATATATTTAAGATACTTATCCCTATAAGAATATTTGCCTTTAAGTTATTAATAAGATATACCTCTATTAATATTTTTACTTATACTAGGCTTATATCCTTAGTACCTCTAACTATTCCCTTTATATATATATTAATACTTATAAACTTTAATATAGTAGATATCTTATTACTAAATCCTTATATTAATATATATAATAATATATACTTTACCTAAGATTAAAGATTTAAAATATTCTTATAAAGGAATTCTCTATCTTTTAATATAATTAAATAGCTTAAATTAAAGTATATACTATATATTTCCTTATTAAGACTAAAGCTAGCTTAAGTTATAGTATATTTAAAACTATAAAAAAAATATTCTATAAAGTAGTTTTAAGAGGGCTATACTATAAATTTAATTACCTTAAATAAAATAAGTATAACTTTTAGATTAATAATATTATAAAAGGTATTATATTATATAATAATATAATTAAACTTAACACTTTTATTAGATAGCTTTTAGGTAAAAGTAATTTTTTTTTATATATTAATTTAATATACTTTAGAGCTATCTCCTTTTATAATATCTATTAAAACCTTAGTTTAATATATTATTAAACCCTCTAAGATAGGTTTCTTCTAGTATTATTCTCTAAAATAAGAAAATAAAGTATTTTATAATATAAATATCTTTATATAATATATATACTTATAATAGTATTAAGAAGATTTAGAAGTAGTAATAAAGTTTATATTAATATTTTTATATCTAGGCTCTTTATTATATTACTTACTAGACTTAAAGTTATTAGTATATTTATTTCTATAATAATATTCTTAATTTTATATAATCTAGCTATTTTCTTTATTCTTATTATTAATTAAAGTATAGTAAGCCCTTTAAGGCTACTAAAAAAAATTATTTTAAAAAGGAAAGTTATTACTATATTATCTTAAACTAGATCTACTTAGCTAAAGAGTAGGACCTACTATAATTTATTACTATTATAGAGAGGGAGGAAGCTATGCTTATTTTTCTTATAAAGTAAGATATTAAGTCTATTAAAAGCTCTATTAATAACCTAGTAAATATTACTAGAAATTTTAATAATTTAAGTAGTATAGCTAGTACTATTATTAAGATATATAAATAAGATATAAATAAGAAGGAAACTAAGAGAATTACTATCTAGAATTATTTTAATATATAGAATTTTAATTTCTAATACTAAATATTCTTAAAGCTTCTCTTAAATTAGAGTATTAACTAATATTATTACTTTTTATAGCTATTAAGTTACTATTTATATTTAGGTATATTCTTTAAGCTTTCTACTACTATTAATACTTATAGTAATCTATTATTATAAGAAACTAGTTTAAAGTAGAATTTAGATCTAGAGGATTAATATTAAATTAGAATTTAATATTTAAGCTATTCTATATAATATCTAGCTAGTTATATACTATCTTAAGTTTTATAATTTTTATAGCATATATAATTACTATAGCGTACTCTTATAGTTCCCTATATTAAAGGGTATTATTTATAATATATTTCTCCTTTAATAACTAAGCTATCCTAATATTTTTAGGAGGTCTAAAATATTCTATTAAAAAGATTTCTTATTTATCTAAGTTTTATCTATAGATTAGAAGTCTTTTCTTATCTTTAGTAAGTTATAAAGTATACTACTTTAAGGCTTTATTATAGAGGTATAGCTATAGATTACTATAAATAAACTCTACTTCTTAAGTATATAAGACATCTTTAATTCTATTAATAAATATAATAATATTTTAAAAAAAGGTTTCCTTCCTAATATATTCTATTCTAAGAGTAATATTAGAGGATTTATTATTATAAAATAGATTAAAGAATTTAATATCTCTAAGATTAAATCTAGGAGTATTAGGGCTATTATTTAAGTTAGCCTCCCTAAAAGGTCCTTAGTCCTTAAGAGGTTCTTATAGCCCTTATAAACCTACTAAGAGTTAGTTTTCTTATAAGAAGTAAGAGATAATATTTAAAATAACTTATTTTAAATTAATATTATTTATTAAAGTTAGTTATTTACTTAAGTAAGCCTCTACTATATTATAAGAAACCTCTTTAATTATTTAAGATTATATTTAAGAAGGTTAGAATAATTAATTTAAGGTATTAACTTTATAAAATACCTTATTTAAAGAGCTACTTATTAAAGGTGTAATAATAAGGAGTTAAATAAAGATTTTAAATACCTTTAAATCTTTCTATAATATTAGTTTATCTAGTACCTAGATTAGGTTCTAAACTACCTAAAAATAAATTTTATTATTAATAGAATTCTCTTTAAATATTATAGAAATTGCTTAAGTCTTCTTAAGAGGTCCCTATAGGTAGATACCCTCTAATAGAAAGTAAACTATAATAATATTTTAGATAGCTAAGTAAAGTCTCTCTAAAACTAGATAAGAATTAAGGTTTATAATATTAAGAAATATCTAAATTTAATAAGCCTCTAAGACTACTTTTAAGAGAAGATTTTATAAAGATATAAAGGCTAAAGAAGCTAGTTTAGTAGTTTTTAATTATAATAATATAATCTTTACTAAGATAATATAGTAATAATTAAAATAAAGAGTAATAAATAACTTATTAATAACTTAAAAAAATTTTTAAAGGTAAGATAAGAATATAATATTTCTAAAAGATATAGGAGATATCTTTCTTAACTATAGTTAAGATACTTAGTAGCTAAAGTACTTTATTTCTTCTAACTCTTTAAAATAGAATAAGTTAGAACTTAAGAGTAAAATAAAAAATAAAGTCTTTAAAAAAAAATTAAATAATACTATAAAATAGTTAAGCTTAGTATAAGTATCGAATATAGATTATTTTCTTCTCTTTTAAACTATAATATACTATAATAAGCTAAAAAGATATAGAGGCTAGTATAAAAATATCTAAGGTCTTTAAAAATTTTAAAGATAATATAAAGTAAAGGACTAGTTAAATTAGTATTATAATAATAGTATAGTATATATAAAGTAATTAATTAGTATCTATATATATTAATTTAGCTATAGTAGCTATTACTACTATTATTATAATTAAAATTAAGTAGGTAGAAGATAGATAATATTTCTATCTACTTATATATAGAATTATATATAAAAGTAGTACTAATTTATATATATACTAGGAAGGTACTTAGCACTATTTACTAGTATTTTATATTACTTATATGCTACCTATCTGCCTTCTATACCTATAATAAAAAAGTTAATAATATTTAATTTTAAAATTAACTATATTAAGAGTAGTAAGAATAAATATTATAGATATATTTAATAGAAGAACTAATTATATAGTAGATATTTAATAGAGCTTTAAAGTATTATTAATATATAATAAGAATAAATTATTAATACTTAACTTTAAAGAACTATAGATAGTAGCTATAATAATTATTAAAATTAAGAAATTAATTAAAATTATACTAGAATACTTATTAAAAGATAAGATAGTATTAGAAATTTATAAAGATATTAATAATTATAACTTATTTAAAAAAAATAGATTTAGGCCTATTAATCTTCTAAGGATAGATTTATATTCTTATAAAAGTTTAAGAAGAAATTTTTAAGATATACTATAAAAATAAGTTCTCTAGTAAATATTAAAGAATAAAAAAACTTTTAAAAAAATATCTTAAAATTTCTACTTCCTTAGAATATAGAAATATATTAAAGTCTATATTACTTAATAAAATATATATATTAGAATAAAATATATATATTAGAATAAAATATATATAATATAAATCTTATAAAGAGTTAAGATTACTAGCTTTTCTTAATAAGTTATAGAAAAGTATAGTATAAAATTTTATTATTAAACTCCTAAAATTAAAGAAAAAATTAATAGATATAATATATAATACTATATTAGTAATTAATAATTAATTAATAAAGTAAGTATACTTTATACTATATAAAAAAACTTTTAATATAAAAGATTTTACTTATATATTTTTATAAATTATAGTAGCTAATTATAGAATTCTAGAAAAAATAATCTTAAATTAAGATAAACTCTTTAACTTTAAGTTTTAGAAATTATTAATAAATATAATAAGTATTAAAATAAAGATAAGTACTATATTCTACCTATAAATAAATAATTAAACTAAGAGAATAAATTAGACCTTAAAATAATATCTTTATTATTATATTAATTATTAATAAGATAATTAAGTTATTTATTTACTAATAGTATAGTTAGCATATAATAGCTCCCTATCTAACTTTATTAAAATAATATTATTTTAAGTTAATTATAAGTTTAAGCCTAAAATAATACTACTATTAAAAAGAGTAGAGTCTAAAGTATAAAAAGTAGTAATTATAACCTAAAAATTATAGAAGAACTTATAATTCCTATATACTTACTTAATAATATATTATAATTAAAAATACTTAAAAGATCTAAATATTTCTAAAGGGGATAAAGTATATCTTTTTTATAGAAATTTTAAAATTAATAAGCTTAGGAATAAGCTTAATTATATAAAGCTTAAACTATTCTTAATTAAGGAATATAAAGGGGATATAAATTATATATTAGATTTACTAAAACTAATAAAAAAGTATAATATATTTTATATATTATTATTAGAAAAAGTGTATTTTAAGATACTACTATAAATAGCTCTACTTCTCCTAAATTAAGATAATAAAGAGTATAATATTAAGGAAATTCTAGATTATTAATAAATTAATAAGAAAATAAGATATCTAGTTAAGTAGTTAAATTATAATAGTTTAAAAAATATATAAGAACTACCTTTAGCGCTTAATTATCCTAAGAAGGTTATAGAGTTTTAAGTATAAAATCTATAAGTAGCTAATCCTACTCTAAGAACTACTTAAAAGGGTCTATCTTCTTAAGAAAGGTTATAGGCTTAGAAGAAGTATTAGCTAAGGCCTTTACTTTTTTTTTTATATCTTAATATTCTTTAACTCTTATTTTATTATCTAGCTTTATATAGTATAAATAGACTCTATTTTAGTATAAGTCTTATATATCTTAATTAAGGCCTTCTTATATTTATACTCTAACTACTCTTTATATTTTTAAAGGTATTTTTATTTTAAAATACTTATTAAGGCTAGACTATAGTTAATCTTTAATTTAATATACTTAAAATATTAATCTATCTTATTATTAATTTTATAAAGGAGCTTATACTTCTTATAATATATATATTATTAATAAAATAATTTAGTTATTTTAAAACTTATTATTAATTATACCTTATATTCTTTAGTAGATAATTACTTAAACTTTAGTATAAAAATAAATATTAAGGAAAAAAGATTTCTTTAGAATAAAGATTCTTTAATAAGGGGATAGTATTATAAGTCTAGCTAGAATAAGTTAGTTAAGTATAAGAAGTACTTAATATATAAATATATTTTATTATAGTAATAAATAAGATTATATATAAAGAATTACTAGTAAATAAATTAAATAAGGAATATTTAGAAAGTTTACTTATAAATTAATTAAATAAGAAATATTTAATTTATTTACCTAAGACTTAACACCTTAAAAGAATAAATATAATTCAGAGGCTTTTTTCTCTAGTTTATCTAGTTTCCTTATATTTAACTTATATAATAGAAAGGAGTTTATAGCTAATAAATATTTAATCTTTTTTAATTATTAAGAATACTTATTACTAAATATACCTTAAAGAAGTTAAACCTCTCTATTATACCTTTATTAATACTATATTATAGAATTATTAAGAATTACTTAAAGATATAAAATAGTAGTAGTGTAATATTATAAGGTCTTTAGTAAGGTAGTAAATTAATTATTTACTTTAATTCTTAGGAAATATACTATATAAGTGCCTACTAAGGCATTACCTTAGTATAAATACTAGGCATAAGGCTATTCTATAATAATCTACCTTCTATTAGAAAGTAAATAAAGATATTTTTATTTTTTAAGTAATAGAAATATACCTTTTAATAGAACTTATATAATAGAAAATATATATCTTTTAAGTAATAGAATATATCTTTTAAGTAATAAAATCTTTTAAGTAATAAAATATACCTTTTAAGTAATAGAAGTATATTAATTAAAATATAATAAATTTACTTAAGTCTTAGATCTTTTCTTTCTAAAATATCTAGGACTTTATTTAAGGGTATCTTTCTTATAGGGTCTTTTAAGCTAGTAATAATTATTAAAAACTTTAAATTTAATATTAATAGCTAATATAACTAAAATAGCTATAGATTTAGCTTAATATAAGCTTTATATTCTTTAATTAGAATTATAATATTAGGAAGCTCTATTATAGTTCTCTACTTATTATATTAGGCCTTAAAGCCCTTTTATTATATTAAGTATTATATTATTATTTTTTCTTTTTTATATATTATATACTTATTAAGTGTTATAGGCTAACCTAGATAGGGCTAGTATATTATTAAAAGTACTTAGGGAATAAGTATTTAAAATTATAGAATTAGATTAATATTATTTAAAAACTAATCTAAAATATTTAAGAAGGATTAGTAGTATTTAGTCTTTAATTTAAAATATCTTTAATACTTAGCACTAAGAAGTATTAAATATAAAAAGAAAGACTTTCTTCTTTTAATTTAATTTCCTTATATTTAACTTATATAATTAAGAGTAGTTTATAGTTAATAAATAATTAACCTTAATATTAAATATTTATATTTCTCTTAATTATTTACTAATAATTAGAGTTAAAACCTTTTTATTATATTTTAAATACTTAACTTTATAGTATAAGTACCTTAAGCTCTATAGTTAGTAACTAACTATCTAACTTAAAAAAAAATATTAAGCTAATAAAATTACTCCTATCCTTAAAGAGGGAGTAATAGTAAATAAAAGTAGGATAAAGATATTAATATTATAAAGATTCTTTAAAAAAAAGAGAATATTAAATATCTTTTTAAGAGGAGCTAACTTTTATATAGTATTTTATACTAGCTACTTTATTATAGTAAAGATAAAGAATATTTTTTTATTATTATACTTAAAAGAGAATATAGTAGATACTCTTAAACCTTAATTAAAGAAATATATATAACTTTAAAATATTAATATAATAAAAGATAAATTATTAAAGTTCCTATTAAATAAAAATTATATTCAGGGACTATTAAAATTCTATTTTAAGGATATAACTAAAATAAAAAGATTAGAAAGATAATTAATAAATTTAAGATAAAAAGAATTAGTTATAAAATATATTACTAAGTTCTAAAAGATCTTCTACTAGTTAAAGTAGTTTAACTCTACTTATATAATATATTATTAGAGAGATCTTAAATAAGAAATTAAGAATAAATTAATATATTTAAATAATTTATTAAACTTAGTTATATTCTTTATTAGAGCCTATATAATTAATAACTATCTATATAAATAAAGATAAAAAAAGAAAATTTCTTTTCCTACTAAAAAACTAATAAAAGAGAATATTTTAGTAGTGACTACTAAATACTTAAAAAAATTAAGAAAGAGAAAGAAAAAAAGAAAAGACTTATCTAAAATTAAATATTATAAATATTATAAGAAGGGATACTATAAGAATAAATACTCTATATTAAAATACTAAACTATAGCCGTAGGGGATCACCTTAATAGATTTAATAAAGAAATAGTCTTAGTAGAAAAAAAGGAGGTAAACTATAATAATATATTATAGATAATTTACTATAATAACTAGTATCCTATTTATCTAAGTAAGAAATAAAGATAGAAATAGTACCCTAAAACTCTTTATTAATAGATAATAATAATTAATAATAAGGCCTTAAGGTTATTAAACCTTAAATATAATTATTTTAACTCTAGTAATAAAGGAACTATCTATAAAAAGAAATCTTCTAATAAAGAATCCTTAAGTAATTTAAAAGATCTATATTAAGCTAATATAGAAGTTAAAGAAGAATTAATAATAACCTATTACTAGCGCCTAGCTTATATAAAAGAATAAATAATAGATCTTAATAATCTCCTCTTTAAAATAGAAGAGTATATTTAAGTAGTCTTATAAAAAATACTAATAAATATAATAATTAAATCCTTAACTCTTATAGAAAAGATAATATTAATAAGTAAAATTAGGACTCTTACTCTCTTATATAGTTTTAAAGAAGTTTTTAAAACTATAGTAAAGAACTTATTAAAGGGGATATTAATAAACTTAAAGTAATTAAGAGCTTAATAATAAAAAGAATTAGAGA
>KI911112.1:844760-855609 GCA_000482085.2 Cladonia metacorallifera KoLRI002260
TATAAAATTTTATTATTAAACTCCTAAAATTAAAGAAAAAATTAATAGATATAATATATAATACTATATTAGTAATTAATAATTAATTAATAAAGTAAGTATACTTTATACTATATAAAAAAACTTTTAATATAAAAGATTTTACTTATATATTTTTATAAATTATAGTAGCTAATTATAGAATTCTAGAAAAAATAATCTTAAATTAAGATAAACTCTTTAACTTTAAGTTTTAGAAATTATTAATAAATATAATAAGTATTAAAATAAAGATAAGTACTATATTCTACCTATAAATAAATAATTAAACTAAGAGAATAAATTAGACCTTAAAATAATATCTTTATTATTATATTAATTATTAATAAGATAATTAAGTTATTTATTTACTAATAGTATAGTTAGCATATAATAGCTCCCTATCTAACTTTATTAAAATAATATTATTTTAAGTTAATTATAAGTTTAAGCCTAAAATAATACTACTATTAAAAAGAGTAGAGTCTAAAGTATAAAAAGTAGTAATTATAACCTAAAAATTATAGAAGAACTTATAATTCCTATATACTTACTTAATAATATATTATAATTAAAAATACTTAAAAGATCTAAATATTTCTAAAGGGGATAAAGTATATCTTTTTTATAGAAATTTTAAAATTAATAAGCTTAGGAATAAGCTTAATTATATAAAGCTTAAACTATTCTTAATTAAGGAATATAAAGGGGATATAAATTATATATTAGATTTACTAAAACTAATAAAAAAGTATAATATATTTTATATATTATTATTAGAAAAAGTGTATTTTAAGATACTACTATAAATAGCTCTACTTCTCCTAAATTAAGATAATAAAGAGTATAATATTAAGGAAATTCTAGATTATTAATAAATTAATAAGAAAATAAGATATCTAGTTAAGTAGTTAAATTATAATAGTTTAAAAAATATATAAGAACTACCTTTAGCGCTTAATTATCCTAAGAAGGTTATAGAGTTTTAAGTATAAAATCTATAAGTAGCTAATCCTACTCTAAGAACTACTTAAAAGGGTCTATCTTCTTAAGAAAGGTTATAGGCTTAGAAGAAGTATTAGCTAAGGCCTTTACTTTTTTTTTTATATCTTAATATTCTTTAACTCTTATTTTATTATCTAGCTTTATATAGTATAAATAGACTCTATTTTAGTATAAGTCTTATATATCTTAATTAAGGCCTTCTTATATTTATACTCTAACTACTCTTTATATTTTTAAAGGTATTTTTATTTTAAAATACTTATTAAGGCTAGACTATAGTTAATCTTTAATTTAATATACTTAAAATATTAATCTATCTTATTATTAATTTTATAAAGGAGCTTATACTTCTTATAATATATATATTATTAATAAAATAATTTAGTTATTTTAAAACTTATTATTAATTATACCTTATATTCTTTAGTAGATAATTACTTAAACTTTAGTATAAAAATAAATATTAAGGAAAAAAGATTTCTTTAGAATAAAGATTCTTTAATAAGGGGATAGTATTATAAGTCTAGCTAGAATAAGTTAGTTAAGTATAAGAAGTACTTAATATATAAATATATTTTATTATAGTAATAAATAAGATTATATATAAAGAATTACTAGTAAATAAATTAAATAAGGAATATTTAGAAAGTTTACTTATAAATTAATTAAATAAGAAATATTTAATTTATTTACCTAAGACTTAACACCTTAAAAGAATAAATATAATTCAGAGGCTTTTTTCTCTAGTTTATCTAGTTTCCTTATATTTAACTTATATAATAGAAAGGAGTTTATAGCTAATAAATATTTAATCTTTTTTAATTATTAAGAATACTTATTACTAAATATACCTTAAAGAAGTTAAACCTCTCTATTATACCTTTATTAATACTATATTATAGAATTATTAAGAATTACTTAAAGATATAAAATAGTAGTAGTGTAATATTATAAGGTCTTTAGTAAGGTAGTAAATTAATTATTTACTTTAATTCTTAGGAAATATACTATATAAGTGCCTACTAAGGCATTACCTTAGTATAAATACTAGGCATAAGGCTATTCTATAATAATCTACCTTCTATTAGAAAGTAAATAAAGATATTTTTATTTTTTAAGTAATAGAAATATACCTTTTAATAGAACTTATATAATAGAAAATATATATCTTTTAAGTAATAGAATATATCTTTTAAGTAATAAAATCTTTTAAGTAATAAAATATACCTTTTAAGTAATAGAAGTATATTAATTAAAATATAATAAATTTACTTAAGTCTTAGATCTTTTCTTTCTAAAATATCTAGGACTTTATTTAAGGGTATCTTTCTTATAGGGTCTTTTAAGCTAGTAATAATTATTAAAAACTTTAAATTTAATATTAATAGCTAATATAACTAAAATAGCTATAGATTTAGCTTAATATAAGCTTTATATTCTTTAATTAGAATTATAATATTAGGAAGCTCTATTATAGTTCTCTACTTATTATATTAGGCCTTAAAGCCCTTTTATTATATTAAGTATTATATTATTATTTTTTCTTTTTTATATATTATATACTTATTAAGTGTTATAGGCTAACCTAGATAGGGCTAGTATATTATTAAAAGTACTTAGGGAATAAGTATTTAAAATTATAGAATTAGATTAATATTATTTAAAAACTAATCTAAAATATTTAAGAAGGATTAGTAGTATTTAGTCTTTAATTTAAAATATCTTTAATACTTAGCACTAAGAAGTATTAAATATAAAAAGAAAGACTTTCTTCTTTTAATTTAATTTCCTTATATTTAACTTATATAATTAAGAGTAGTTTATAGTTAATAAATAATTAACCTTAATATTAAATATTTATATTTCTCTTAATTATTTACTAATAATTAGAGTTAAAACCTTTTTATTATATTTTAAATACTTAACTTTATAGTATAAGTACCTTAAGCTCTATAGTTAGTAACTAACTATCTAACTTAAAAAAAAATATTAAGCTAATAAAATTACTCCTATCCTTAAAGAGGGAGTAATAGTAAATAAAAGTAGGATAAAGATATTAATATTATAAAGATTCTTTAAAAAAAAGAGAATATTAAATATCTTTTTAAGAGGAGCTAACTTTTATATAGTATTTTATACTAGCTACTTTATTATAGTAAAGATAAAGAATATTTTTTTATTATTATACTTAAAAGAGAATATAGTAGATACTCTTAAACCTTAATTAAAGAAATATATATAACTTTAAAATATTAATATAATAAAAGATAAATTATTAAAGTTCCTATTAAATAAAAATTATATTCAGGGACTATTAAAATTCTATTTTAAGGATATAACTAAAATAAAAAGATTAGAAAGATAATTAATAAATTTAAGATAAAAAGAATTAGTTATAAAATATATTACTAAGTTCTAAAAGATCTTCTACTAGTTAAAGTAGTTTAACTCTACTTATATAATATATTATTAGAGAGATCTTAAATAAGAAATTAAGAATAAATTAATATATTTAAATAATTTATTAAACTTAGTTATATTCTTTATTAGAGCCTATATAATTAATAACTATCTATATAAATAAAGATAAAAAAAGAAAATTTCTTTTCCTACTAAAAAACTAATAAAAGAGAATATTTTAGTAGTGACTACTAAATACTTAAAAAAATTAAGAAAGAGAAAGAAAAAAAGAAAAGACTTATCTAAAATTAAATATTATAAATATTATAAGAAGGGATACTATAAGAATAAATACTCTATATTAAAATACTAAACTATAGCCGTAGGGGATCACCTTAATAGATTTAATAAAGAAATAGTCTTAGTAGAAAAAAAGGAGGTAAACTATAATAATATATTATAGATAATTTACTATAATAACTAGTATCCTATTTATCTAAGTAAGAAATAAAGATAGAAATAGTACCCTAAAACTCTTTATTAATAGATAATAATAATTAATAATAAGGCCTTAAGGTTATTAAACCTTAAATATAATTATTTTAACTCTAGTAATAAAGGAACTATCTATAAAAAGAAATCTTCTAATAAAGAATCCTTAAGTAATTTAAAAGATCTATATTAAGCTAATATAGAAGTTAAAGAAGAATTAATAATAACCTATTACTAGCGCCTAGCTTATATAAAAGAATAAATAATAGATCTTAATAATCTCCTCTTTAAAATAGAAGAGTATATTTAAGTAGTCTTATAAAAAATACTAATAAATATAATAATTAAATCCTTAACTCTTATAGAAAAGATAATATTAATAAGTAAAATTAGGACTCTTACTCTCTTATATAGTTTTAAAGAAGTTTTTAAAACTATAGTAAAGAACTTATTAAAGGGGATATTAATAAACTTAAAGTAATTAAGAGCTTAATAATAAAAAGAATTAGAGAGACTTTATAAAGAGAACTATATAATACTTTATTAATAATCTATATTAAGATTCTAAAGAGAATAAAGTTTTTTTTAGAATAATAAAGCCCTACTCCTAAATAAATAATTAGTCTTATAAGAACTAAGAAAAAAGATATAGCTTATAATAAAAAAAATTATAAGGCTATTTATATATAAAGAACTAATTTTATTATCTATATTTTAAAACCTTCTCCTAGAGCTAGTTAAGCTTAGAGATAAGGAAGTCTTAAAAAACTAAAGAGTCCCTTAATAAGAAGGCTATATAGTAAGACTTATCTTAAGACTAAATAAATTACTATTACTAGATTAAAAAAAGATCCCTAATTTAGGTTTTAGGCTAAAATTAATAAAAATCTAATTAAAATTATAATTAATAGTAGATTAAGTAGGGACTTAATTAAACTTAATATAATAGAATACCTAGAGTTATTTATAGTAAAGTATAAACTATATATACTTATAAATTTTAATTATATCTAGATTAAGGTAGTTAATAGATATACTAAGATAATTAACTTAAGAATAAAATAAAAGAGTAAGAAATACTCTTTTAACTTAATACTAAAAAAGGTAGATAATATTACCCTTAAAATTTATTAAATTTAAAAAGTAAATCCTTAAATAGAATAGAATTTATTAATATTAGTATTTATAAATAGTTATATAAATAAGATTACTTTAATTAAAAAAACTAAACCTCTTTATATTATTACTTAGATAAGAGAGGAAATAAAGGATAATTTTAAAAAAAAAATATTATAGTACTTTAAAGTTAGATAGGACTTATAAATAAGTCTATAACTACTAAACTACCTAGTAAATATATAGAATATAGTATCTTATTTAAGGAAGAGGACCTTAATAAAGCCTTTTCTAAGCACTATCTATAAGACTATAAAATAAAATTAATTCTTAGGAAATAGTTTATAAAGAAGCCTATATATCTACTATCTAAAAATAAGATAATTATCTTAGCAGAATATATTAAAGAGAATAAGTAAAAGGAATTTATTTAAAAATTATAATCTTTAGTAGGCTATCTTATCTTATTTATACTAAAAGTAAATAGTAAGTTAAGATTATATATAGATTATAAAGTACTTAATAAGATAACTATTAAAAATAGCTATCCTCTACCCTTAATTAAAGAGCTTTAGGATAAGCTTTAAAGAAAAAAGTAGTTTACTAAGTTTAATATTTCTAATACCTTTAATTAAATAAGAATAAAGGAAGGGGATAAATAGAAGATAATATTTTATATTAAGTAAGACTTATATAAATATTTAGTTATACTATTTAAGTTAACTAATATCCTAGCTATATTTTAGGCTTTTATTGATAATATTCTAAAAGAATATCTAAATAAGTTTATCTTAATATATATTAATAATATACTTATATATTTAAATATATTTAAGAAATATATTAAGTATATATAGAAGATACTATAATAGCTTAACTAAGTAAGCCTATAGCTAAAAATATCTAAATATAATTTCTATTAGAAATAGGTTAAGTTTCTTAGATTTATTATATTTATTATATTTAATAAAAAGATTAAGATAGATCTTAATAAGGTAAAAAATATAATTAAATAGCCTATACTTATAAATAAAAAGGAGGTGTAGTTATTTCTTAGTTTTATAAATTTTTATTAAAGGTTTATTTAAGATTATTTAAAAATTATAATATCTTTTATAGGCTTAACCTATAATAAAGTACTATTTATATAAATAAATAATATAGAAGTCTTATTTAGAAAGTTATAAAAATAATTTATAACTAGTTCTATATTATATTAGTTTAATTTAGAGCTACTAATTAAAGTATATACTAATACCTTTAATAAAGTACTTAGAATAGTAATAAGTTAAAATAAGACTACTAATAATATTATTATAAAAAGAGGTAGATAATATTAGTACTTTATAGTTTTTTATAGTAGGAAATTACTAGATACTAAGACTAAGTACTTAATATATAATAAAGAACTACTTACTATTATAGATATATTTTATATATAAAAATATTATCTAGAAGGAATTAAATACTAGGTTTAAATTTTATTAGATAATAAAAACTTAATATACTTTTTAATTATAAAGGAGCTAAATAAATATCTAGCTTAGTAGTATAAAGAGTTATTAATATTTAACCTTAAAATTAACTATATTAAGGGTAGTAAGAATAATATTATAAATATACTTAGTAAAAGAATTAAATATATAGTAAATATTTAATAAAGTTCTAAGATATTATTAATATAAAATAAGGATAAATTATTTAGGCCTAATATAAAGGGACTATAAGTAGTAGTTATAATAATAATTAAAACTAAAGACTTAACTAAGACTATATTAGAATACTTATTAAAGAATAAAATAGTATTAAAAATCTATAAAGATATTAATAACTATAATTTATTTAAGAAAATAAAATTAGGCTTACTAATCTTCTAAGAATAGATTTATATCTTTATAAAAGTTTAAGGAGAAATCTTTAAGATATACTATAAGAATAAATCCTTAAGTAGTTATTAAAAAATAAAAAAAACTTTAAAAAAAATATCTAAGAACTTCTATTTCTTAAGGATATAAAAATATATTAAGAACTATATTACTTAATATAATATTTATATTAGGATAAAATATATATAATATAAGTCTTATAAAGAAATAAGATTACTAATATTCTTTAAGAGGTTATAGAAGAGTATAGTATAAGATTTTATTATTAAGCTCTTAAAGTTAAGAGAATAACTAATAAGTATAATATATAATACTATACTAGTAATTAATAACTAATTAATAAAGTAAGTATACTTTATACTATATAAAAAAGCTTTTAGAGTAAAAGATCTTATTTATATATTTCTAAGAATTATAGTAGCTAACTATAGAATCCTTTAAAATATTAATTTAAATAAAGATAAACTCTTTACTTCTAAATTTTAGAGATTATTAATAGATATAATAGGAATAAAGTTAAAAATAAGTATAGCATTTTACCTATAAATAAATAATTAGATAGAAAGGATAAACTAAGTTTTAAAATAGTATCTCTAGTATTATATTAACTACTAATAAGATAATTAAGTAGGCTACTTACCCTTAATATAGTTAGTATATAATAGGTCTCTATTAGACCCTATTAAAATAATGCTATTTTAGGTAAACTATAGTTTTAAGCCTTAAATAATATTATTACTAAGAAGGATTAAGTTAAAGGTATAAAAAGCTACTATTATAACCTAAGATATAAGTAAAATTTATTAAGAATTATAAAAAAACTTATAATTTTTAAGTATCTACTTAGTAATATATTATAATTAAAAATACTTAAAGAGTCTAAATATTTTTAAAGGGGATAGAGTATATCTTCTTTATAGAAATTTTAAAATTAATAAGCTTAGTAATAAGCTTAACTATATAAAGCTTAGCCTATTCTTAATTAAAAAATATAGAGGGGATATAAATTATATTTTAGATCTACTAAAGCTAATAAAGAAGTATAATATATTTTATATATCCTTACTAGAAAAAGTAAGCCTTAAGATACTTCTATAAATAACTCTATTACTCCTTAATTAAGATAATAAGGAATATAATATTAAGAAAATCTTAAATTATTAAAAAATTAATAGAAAGATAAAATATCTAATTAAATAGTTAAATTATAATAACTTTAAAAATATATAGGAACTACCTTCAGCGCTTAATTACCCTAAGAAGGTTATAGAGTTTTAAATATAAAATTTATAAGTAAATACTCTCACTCTAAAGGCTACTTAAAGTTAGTAATATTAGAAGGAGACTCTATTTAAATAGTTCTAAAAAGTATTAGTTATTTACTTCCTTTACTTTCTTTCTTTTTCTTTTACTACTCTATATTTTCTAACTTTTAATTTATTATCTTTTCTTATTTTATCTTAATAGTATAAATTTTAGCGGAAACTTATACTATCTTTATAAAGGTCTTATTATATTTCTTCTTAAGGACTCTATACTAGTTAGCTAGATATTTCTATTTAGAAATATTTAAAGAGGAAAGGTTATACTCTACTTTAAAATAAATATACTTATAGTAGCTCCTTAAGCGCTTATTAATAAGATAAAAGAGGATATTTAATTAATATTAATTATACTATCTTTATAATAGCTCTATTATATTTAAGGATTTAATAAGCTAAGCTTAATATTTTTTAAAAAAAGTTTTTATAGCTTAGGTATTAGAGGAGAAGATCTCTAAATTATTAAATTACCTTTAAAATAAAGATAACTTAATAAGAGAATAGTATTATAAGCTAATTTAGATAGAATTAATATATTATTAGAAATACTTAAAAAAATAAGTACTTAAGATTATAAATTTAAATTAATATTATTTAAAGACTAATCTAAGATATTTAAGAGAGATTAATAGTATTTAGTTCTTAATCTAAAATATCCTTAATACTTAGTACTAAGAAGTATTAAATATAAAAAGAAAAGCTTCCTCTCTCTAATTTAGTTTCCTTATATTTAACTAATATAATTAAGAGTAGTTTATAGTTAATAAATAATTAACCCTAATATTAAATACTTATACTTCCCTTAGTTGCTTATTAATAACTAGAATTAAAACCTCCCTATTATATTAAGAAGCTTCTTAATATAATAAGACTTTTATTAATTAATATCTTCTTTAATAAAGATTAAAAAAATATATAAGATATTCTCTTTTAAAGAGGTCTATTATAGTAGTAGGTATAAGCTTTAATTAAGTAATAATAAAGATATTATATATTTTTTAATATTTTAAGATATTTAAATAATAAGCTAAGTAGCTTACTCTATTAATAATCTTAAAGGGATTTATATATTATTAACTATATTTCTTACTAGTAATAGTAGTAGTAGGGATATTATATTCTTTATAAAGATATAAAAAAAATTTATTACTAAGTTTAAGAAATATTAGTTAGTATTTCTTATTATAGTAGTATTTCTATAATATTATAATAAAAGAGATAATATTTATTACTATTATGAACTAATGTTATAAGTCTTCTAAAGATAAGTAATTAAAGATTAAAGGGTATAAAAGTAAGTAAGTTAGTTATATAATCTTATTAACTACTTATATAGATAAGGAGTAGACCTTTTATACTATAGTAGCTATATTAATTTACTAGTAAAGTTAAATATAAAGAGCTTTATCTAAAGTAGGCAAGAGCCTTAACTATATAGATATAAGAAAAGTCTACTAAGATTACCTAATTTTATAAATTTAATCTATAAACTATTTAAACTCCTTATAGTTTAAATAAATTATTTAATAAATTATTTAAATCTTTCTAGTTTATATATTTTAAACTTTAAACTATTTAAATCCCTACGTAACTTAGTACTAAGTCTATTCTAGGATATATACTTATAGAGCATTTACTATATTACATATATTAGGTTCTAACAATTACTTCCTTTTTAATAATTATCTTTATATTAAATTTACTCTTTTTATAATTAACCTTTATAAGGTCTAGAGCTTAATTAGGCTTAAAATTATATATAATATTATATAGAGTTTATTTAATAATAGTTAATAATAACTTATTAAGCTTAGCTTATAACTTAAGTAATATCTTTAATTAAAAAGTAAAATTCTTTAAGATATAAATATAATATTATAATAAAATCTTTATAATTTAATTTATTCTTTTATTTATTTTATCTATCTAAGGATAGTATATAGTAGAATAAAGTAATTTAATATAAAGCTATTTAAATAGCTTCTACTAGAACTCTAAAAGAAATTTAAAGTCTCTATTAAAGATAATAGCTATAATATTATAAGGTCTTTAGTAAAGTAATAAATTAATATCTACTTTAATTCTTAGGAACTATATTATATAAGTGCCTACTAAGGTAATACCTTAGTAGAAATACTAGGTATAAAGCTATTCTATAATAATTTATTCTTTATTAAAAGTAAATAAAGATATCTTTGTCTTTTAAATAATAGAATATACTTTCTAAGTAATAACTATATTATATAATAAGTTAGATTTAACTTAATAGATTTTAAATTAAGTTTAAGTTAAGTTAAGTTTTAAATTAAATTTAAAAATTTAATTAAAAACTTAACCTAAACCTAATTTAGTAGTAGGTTTTTAGGTTTAAATTTAAAAACTTAATAAACCTCTATTAGGCCTTAATTTTATATTTTATTTAGTATAGCGATGCTTCTTAAGATATTATTGTCGCCTTTAAAGATATTATTATCGCCCCTAAAGATGTTGCTATCGCCCCTAAAGATGTTACTGTCACATATTGATGTTATATCGCTGTCGCTGTCGCATAGCATATCGCTGTCGCATGGCATGTCGCTGTCGCATGGCATGTCGCTGTCGCATGGCATG